>CM018039.1:30062936-30167936 GCA_008638375.1 Nyssa sinensis | reverse complement strand
ATGGGCAGTTGGGAAAGGCTTAAACATATTTGATGATATGCCTATACTTCTGATTGATATATTGGCATTCTGTTCTATTCTGTTATGTTTCGCTCAATTCTGTTATGTTATGTTCTGATCTGTTCTGTTCTATTTGAATTGCATTTAATCATGAATTTTAGTTGGCATTGTTACTTCTAAAATGATTAAACTATCCATATGTTTTATATCCAAAAACTGGTTTTGAAACCCATGGTAGGGAACCTATAGTTACTCATTGGGCTTGTTAAGCTCACTCTATTATCCTAATATTTTTCAAGTGAAGATTTTAGTGGCAAGGACTAAAGGGTTAAAATCCTCAAAATTTTTTAGAAGGACCTTATGAAGCCATTTCATTTTTGTAACCTACCTCATTTTTGGAATTTTGTATAACCATATGAACGATGATGTAACTTTTGTAGTTAGACTTTATGTAAACCAACTATAATCATAGTTAGTTGCTCTGCCAAGTTAGTATGCATTCTTTTATTTAATTTTCGCTGCTTAGCTCTTGTATAATGAATGCATCTTACTTGGAAGTTACAAGTGAATGGCCTGAGATTAGGATTACTATCAGTATTTTGATAAGTAAAAATACGATGGGTACCTAACTGGCCGGTTGCATGTCCTTAATCCGCATAGGGTGGGTTTTAGGCTGTGACACATACCAAATTAGATGTCACTAAAGAACTTAATGGTGAAACAAGGTACGTGGAAGGAAAGCTATCCACCACATAGTCCATTCTGCACGACAATTCCTCTATATCCCCCCACAAGGATGATTTAACTCTTCTTGAGCTTAACTTTCATTTTGGAGGTCTCGGGATTGAGTCACGAAAATAGCCTCTGTCACATTCCGAAACCCATCATAGGCAGATTAGGGGATGTGGGTGAAATTCTTAAACAAATTCATTCGAATCATACAACAAATCATGTTCAAATATTGTAGTAGAAGCAATTCATACATGTCACACAGATCCTTACAGTATCTAGATTTTTTTTTGAAACATTATATTCATCATCATTACATTTATTAATATTATAACAACTGTGGGTCCCATACCACATGTTCACATTTGAGCTTCATCTTAGTCTAATTGTGAGTCCCGTACCTCACGCACACTTCTGAACTTCATACTTACTCTAACTATGAGTCCTATACCTCACGCACACTTTTGAACTTCATGCTTACTCTAACTGTGTCCCATACCTCACACACACTTCTCAACTTGCACTTTACTATAGTTGTGGGTCCCATACCCTACCTTTATATCACTTGTATATATAATGGATTAATCTGTGAGCTTTATATAAAGCTCTTGAGTAATTTCGGTACCCTGTCATGGGTTTTCAACTGATAGTGTCTAAGTATAAGAGAGTTTGTAAAAGTGATCACCACCAATTGTTTGTACAATTCAAAACACAGAATACAGAATCATTGAAGCATAAAACACAAAGCTATTTAAGGCATTCAAGTAAAGCATTTATTTCTCAATACAAAGCACGAGGATTTAGTCTTAATTATAATTAAAAACATAAATCATTTACTCATGAAATATGAATATACAAACCATGTTTAGAGTAACGGGGGATAAACCTTCTACCATTTCAGAATGTAACATCTTTTACTTTTCACGAGGGTCCGTATCGATCCAGACACCTAAGTTTAGCACGTGGTCAATATATCTTATACATGACCTAAACATGAGAGATCTCTTGCCTTCTTGCAGGCATTACATGGCAAGTCTCGAAAGATCCACTAGTCACGAGTGCTTATGCATTACTTATCCTGAATTACTACTTCACAAACAAGAAGTGCTTGAAATGTTGTTTTTCAACATAGATGCTTTTCAGAGTACTTAAACATAACTTTCAAGAATACTTAGAGATAGCTTTCAAGAGTACTTAAACATGGCTGGAAATGAAAATATTCACTTTCGAAGAACATAGTTAACATAACTCTGAAGTTAAAATAGACATGCTAAAATAAGAACTTTATGAACAATTGGCATTTAAAACAAGCACATTTGCAGTTCATGATAGTATTTTGAAAATGAAGAAATAGAATGTTTGAAACACAAGTCATGTAAATATAGGAATTTGAATTTAAAATACTTCAAAAATCATGAAGTTAAAACCTCTACCTCAAAGTCCAGGATTACTCACCTGTGTTCAGAGTCCTTCCTTTACTTGCCTTTGTACTCGTCTTATCCTTATCCCCTTGTTGGTGATCCTAGATCACATATTAAACTAAATTTAATAGCTACATAAGCTTATGATTTTATTTAATCATATTCTCTTTGATGTTATTAGCCTTGACCTACTTTTTTTTAGATTCGGTGGCCCTCTAAACCCTAAGGTACGTCCCATACCCTTCCCCGGGTCCCATCTGAAGCTTATTCTCCCATTAAAGGTATTTTAATAATTTTATCCTTTATGTCTCATTTCATTTGATTCATCGTTTGCCTATACGGACATCATTTTTGAGTCCAGACGGTCTTTAAAACATTAAGTCTTTTAATTTCATTTGTACTCTTCTTGTACCTTTATTTAGTCTTAAGGACGTATTTGTCATTTTTTAGTTTGTTACTGGGTCATATTTTTCTTAAAAGGATCTCACTATTAGATCCGGGGCTGTTGAAGATAATCAATTTAGGCTTTTCCGGGTCTTACTTTACATATCCATAGCTTATATTATGCCTAGGGGTATTTTCATAATTTTACGTTCTCACTGTGTCATATTTTTCGGTGCTTCATTTGCTAAAATAGACTCTACCATTGAGTCTGAACTGTCAAAGAAAGTTAGAATATGCTTTCTCTAACACTTAATTGGCTTTTGTATTAATAAGGGCATAATGATAATTTTTACATTTCATGTGTCCATATGTTTGATACTTTGTTTCAGTAAAATGGACCATACCGTTGGGTCCAGAATGTCCAAAAATATTAAAGTAGGTATTTTTAAAGTCATCGGGGTTCAATTGATAGCTTAATTGATCACTCAGGACACAATTAGAATTATTCCATTTGTCCATTCATATTTTGCGGGGTCTGATTTCGTAAATCTAACTCCGACGTTGAGTCTGAAATGCCCAAAAATATTAGGTTATACTATTCAGTGCATTTTAATTGGCCTTTGTTTGGCCAACACTACAGGAAAAGTAACTTTTTGCGACCCACATTATTAGTAACGCGCAATAAGTGTCGCAAAAGGTGCCTTTTAGCGACGCACCCTCGTGTGTCGCTAAAATTAGTAAAAAAAGTAATAAAAAACTAGTTTCCCGCGAGTAAAAATAGGCGCGAACCTATATGCGACGTACAAGTGGCCAATAGTGACACCCTTATGCGTCGGCAAATAGTTAATACTTTTAGCGACGCTTATGCGTGCTGTCGCTAATAGCATGAGTAAATTAAACGCTATCGTTTTATGTCAATTTAGCGACGCTCGAATACTTATTAGCAACGCACTAGCGGCTTTATGTAAGTTTTTTATGTAACTTGCCACAGTATTACTAATTTAATATTAATCTAAAGTTATAAAAGTAGTAACATATATTTATGTTTTTATAGGAGGAGATGGTCCAGCTGCGTGCTCAGTCGATAGCTGAGGGTCAGGATCCGTCGACCGATGACCAGATACGGAAGACTATTTTGGGCAAGAGGCGCAGCTATGTGCGTGGCTTAGGGAGTGGGATGGCGCCGACGGCGTCGTCTTCTACCGTTGAGAGCAATGCCAGGTTTCACGAGGCCACCCAGAGAGCTGAGGCAGCTGAAAGACGGAATGCAGAGCTGGAGCAGAGGATGACAGAGCTCCAGGCTCGCCAGACCCAGCTAGAGGCTATTATGTAGTCGGTCCTCAGCCAGTAGGGAGGCTCTGTTCAGCCATGGTAAGTTTTTAAAATTAATTACTTTGGTATATTTATTATATATAAAAAATGTTACGTAAAAACAAAAAGGATTTCGGTCTAACGGCCAAGAAACCGCATGACACACTTCACATATGAAAATAGACATGCACGAACTTAATTTCATCAGTTGTAATGCCCGATTTGGGGTTTTGACGGACCAAAATACCGGATATCGGCCTACCGACCCCGAAACTGCATCATACACCTCATAAATGATAAAATAAACTTGCAGGAACTTACGGTACTCAGTTGGGATTCCTGGTTTGAAACTTTTACTGAGTTTCAGCTCTAAAAAGGCCTATTTTAGGGTTTTGATGAACCAAAATGCCAAATATTGGCCTACCGACCCTGAAACCCCATCACCCACCTCACAAATGATAAAATAGACTTGCAAAAACTTATGACACTCAGTTCGGAATCACCGGTTTCAAACTTGTGTAACTTTTCGCTCTAAAATGCCTCTTTTTGGGGTTTTGACATACCCAAATGCCAAATATGGGCCCACTGACCCCAACACCCCATCACACACCTTAAAAATGATAAAATAAACTTGCACGAACTTACTACACTCGGTTCGGATACCCAGGTTTGAAACTTTTGCGAGTTTCAGCTCCAAAAAGGCCCATTTTGGGGTTTTGACGAACCAAAATGGCGGATATCGGCCTACCGACCCTGAAAACCCATCACACACCTCATAAATGATAAAATAGACTGGAGCAAACTTACAACACTTGGTTCGAATCACTGGTTTCAAACTTAGTGTAACTTTTCACTCTAAAATACCTCTTTTTGGGGTTTTGATGGACCTAAAATGCTGGATATCGGCCTACCGACCCCGACACCCCATCACACACCTCAAAAATGATAAAATTAACTTGTACAAACTTACGATACTCTGTTCGAATGCCCGGTTTGAAACTTTTGCGAGTTTCAGCTCCAAAAAGGTCATTTAGGGGTTTTGATGGACCAAAATGGTGGATATCAGCCTACCGACCCCGAAACCCCATCACCCACCTCACAAATGATAAAATAGACTTGCAAAAACTTAAGGCACTCGGTTCAGATCACTGGTTTCAAACTTAGTGTAACTTTTCGGTCTAAAAAGCCTCTTTTTGGGGTTTTGACGGACCAAAATACTGGATATCGGCCTACCAACCCTAACACCCCATCACACACCTCAAAAATGATAAAATAGACTTGCACAAACTTACGGCACTCAGTTCGGATGCCCGATTTGAAACTTTTGCAAGTTTCAACTCCAAAAAGCCTTTTTTTAGGGTTTTGGCAGACCAAAATACCGGATATCAGCCTACCAACCTCAACACCCCATCACACACCTCAAAATTGATAAAATAGACTTGCCTGAACTTACGGCACTCAGGTTCAGATGCCTAGTTTGAAACTTTTACGAGTTTCAGCTCCAACAAGGCCCATTTTGGGTTTTGACAGACCAAAATGTCGGATATCAGGCCAACCGATCCTGAAACCCCATCACCCACCTCAAAAATGATAAAATAGACTTGCACAAACTTACTGACACTCGGTTCGGATAACCAGTTTCAAACTTGTGTAACTTTTTGCTCTAAAATGCCTCTTTTTAGGGTTTTGACAGACCAAAATGCCGGATATCATCCTACTGCCCTTGAAACCCCATCACACACCTTACAAATGCTAAAATAGACTTGCACAAACTTATGTCACTCGGTTCGGATCAACGGTTTCAAACTTGTGTAAATTTTTGCTCTAACATGCCTCTTTTTGGGGTTTTGACGGACCAAAATGCTGGATATCGGCCTACCGACCCCTGACACCCCTATCACACACCTTAAAAATGATAAAATAAACTTGCACGAACTTATGGCACTAGGTTCGGATGCCCGGTTTGAAACTTCTGCAAGTTTCAGCTCCAAAAGGCCCATTTTGGGGTTTTAACGAACCAAAATGGTGGATATCGGCCTACCGACCCCTGAAACCCCATCACACACACCTCATAAATGATAAAATAGACTGGAGCAAACTTACAGCAATCGGTTCGGATCACCGGTTTCAAACTTGTGTAACTTTTCACTCTAAAATGCCTCTTTTTAGGGTTTTGACGGACCAAAATACTGGATATCGGCCTACCGACCCCGACACCCCATCACACACCTCAAAAATGATAAAATAAACTTGCACGAACTTATGGCACTCAGTTCGGATGCCCGGTTTGAAACTTTTGCGAGTTTCAGCTCCAAAAAGGGTTATTTGGGGGTTTTGATGGACCAAAATGGCGGATATTGGCCTATCGACCCCGAAAGCCCATCACCCACCTCACAAATGATAAAATAGACTTGCACTAAACTTAAGGCACTCGGTTTGGATCACCGGTTCCAAACTTGTGTAACTTTTCAGTCTAAAAGCCTCTTTTGGGGTTTTGATGGACCAAAATGCTGGATATCGGCCTACCGACCCTGACACCCCATCATACACCTCAAAAATGATAAAATAGACTTGCACAAACTTACGGACACTCGGTTTTAGATGCCCGGTTTGAAACTTTTACAAGTTTCAACTCCAAAAAGCCTCTTTTTGGGGTTTTGACGGACCAAAATGTCGGATATCGGCCTACCGACCCTGACACCCCATCACACACCTCAAAAATGATGAAACAGACTTGCCCGAACTTACGGCACTCAGTTCAGATGCCCAGGTTTGAAAATTTTAGTGAGTTTCAGCTCCAACAAGGCCCATTTTGGGGTTTTGACGGACCAAAATGCCTAGATATAGGCCTACCGACCCTAAAACCCCATCACCCTACCTTAAAAATGATAAAATAGACTTGCACAAACTTACGGCACTCGGTTTGGATCACCGGTTTCAAACTTGTGTAACTTTTCGCTCTAACATGCCTCTTTTTGGGGTTTTGACAGACCAAAATGCCGGATATCGGCCTACCGACCCCAAAACCCCTATCACACACCTCACAAATGATAAAGTAGACTTTCAAAAACTTACGGCACTCGGTTCAGATCACCGGTTTCAAACTTGCGTAACTTTTCGCTCTAAAATGTCTCTTTTTAGGGTTTTGACATACCAAAATGCCAAATATCGGCCTACCGACCCCGACACCCCATCACACACCTCAAAAATGATAAAATAGACTTGCATGAACTTACAGCACTCAGTTCGGATGCCCGGTTTGAAACTTTTACAAGTTTCTGCTCCGAAAAGGCCCATTTTGGAGTTTTGACGAACCAAAACACCGGCTATTGGCCTAACTACCCCAAAACCCCATCACACACCTCAGGAATTATACAATAGACTTGCACGAACTTACGGCACTCCGTTTGGATCACCCGTTTCAAACTTATGCAACTTTTCGCTCCTAAAATGCCTAATTTAGGGTTTTGACAGACCAAAATGCCGGATATCCGCTAACTACCCCGAAACCCCATCACACACTTCACAAATGATAAAATAGACTTGCACGAACTTACGACAGTTGGTTCGGATCAACGATTTGAAACTTATGCTACTTTATGTCGTTCTTACTATTTATGCATGTAAAAAAATATATATTCACATTCTATGTTCATATATATATATATATATATATATTATTTAATAAGGGTTCTAATATACCCCTTGTCAGCACGCAAATATTGTTCATTTGCCCAGATTTTGGGTTTTTCACCATAGGATCTATACCCTCATAATATATAACACCAAAGTACTCAACACACACCATGTTTCCAAGGATTTACAATATGCAAATATGCCTTAATTTACCATGTAATTTCAATGAAGCATTTCATCAAACACATGGGGTGTGCCTTAAATTATGCATCATACACTAAGCAATTCATAACTTTCAAATTACAAGACTTTGTCTACATGAACATAGGATATAATACAATCAATTATACATATATTCATGTTATATGTTCACAACTTTACCAAATTCTCAAAGAATACACAAAGTACCAATACATTAAGCAAACCATAACTTTCAAACTACAAGGCTTTGTTTAAATGAACATAAACTCTAATGCAATCAATTATACATATATTCATGTTACATGTTCATCATTTTACCAAATTCTCAAAGAATACACAAAGTACCAACCTTAGGTTTTCAAAGCAACTATATGCTAGGTGATTTTCTAACATCAAGTAAGCTTGTAAGTCATACAACCAACTTATAAAATACTAATAAACTTAACTCTAGTCTTTACTTAGCAAAATATCATACCTAGAAGAGTTTTTCTCAACCCTAGAAAGTTGTGTTCACTTTAAAGCTGAACCAATAGGTAGGATTGTAGCTCTTGTGATGGGGAACAACTTTCTAAAAGGAAGTCTTGAGAGATTCCAAGGCTAGAGATGAGTTTTGGAAGGTAGAAAGTTGAAAAACCTAAGTTTTCTTCATGGTTTCTCTCCAAGCTCGAGTTGCAACACTTTTTCTAGCCAAATTCTGAAGATTGTAACTTCCTAAGTGGTATATTTATACTAAAGGGCCAAGGGTTGAAAAAACCATTTTGCCCTTAATGAGCTATGGGACCCCATTACACTACATGTCCTGAAATGTCTCAAATCGATATTTTGCTTTGACCAAAATTCTTAGAATTATTTTAAATGATATTTTTCCAAAAAAAATATTTTCGCCTATTGGTGGGTGCAGTCGGGCCCACCCGGGTTGGCCTTTTGGGTTCGTTTTTCAAACTATCTCCAAGTTTGCTTAAATTCTCACAGGAGGTATATTTTAACATTCTAAGCATATTTCACTTCTATAGCATACTCAAATTATGCTTCTAAACATGACTTATGTCCAAATGATGCATGTGTAGTGTCATACTAACAAATAGTGCTTGAATAGTGTCCTACCGGTAAAAATGAAAAATTTACTCTAATTTTTCAGATCTTTACACTTAATATAAGCTATAGATATGCAAATTAAGATCCAAAAAAGCCTAAATTAATTATCTTCGACATTTCGGACCTAATAGTGACGTCCTTTCGAGAAAAATAAGACTCGATAACAAACTAAAAAATGATAAATACATCCTTAAGATTGAATGAAGCTACCAGAAGAATATAGATGAAACTAAAAGGTTTATATTATTATTTTAAGGACTGTTTGGACTCAAAAATAAAGTTTGTTTAGGCAAATGATGAACCGAACAAAATCAGACGTAAATGACAAATAACCAAAATGCCCTTAAAGGCTAAAGTAAACCACACGGTGAAATACGAAGTGTTAAGAACCTTGATTAAAGACCATAAGGGAGTCCTCAATAGTAAGATTAAGTCTAGAAGAGGTTAAGAACATTAAGTAAGAAAAAGATTAAGCTGAGATGTGTACTAATATAGTATCAGTGTATTTTGAACTATGATTTAGGATCACCAGTAAGGAAATAAGGACAAGAATAGTGTTAAGACAAGTAAGAAAGTAAGCAAGTGACAGAGGACTGTAGACCACAGATGAGTAATCCTGTATTTTGAAGTGGAGAATTTAACTCCATGATTTGTGAAATATTTTAATTCAAAGTCCTGTTATTTACATGACTCATGTTTTAAAGCATGCTTCCTGTTCTATTTTGGAAGTACTATCGTGAATGGAAAAATGTGCTTATTTAAATGCCAATTTGTTTATATGACTTACATTTCAAGCATACTTATCTTTGTTTGGAAAAGTTGTGATAAATATATTCTTTTGAAAATGAATGTTTCTCACTTAAGTTATGTTTAAGTGCTCTTGAAAAGCATTTATTTGAAAAGAAATGTTTTAAATACCTTTGTTTGCGAACCAGCAATGCAAGATAATAGTGCATAAGCACTCTTGTTTAGTCTTTCCTTCAGGGACTCATTATTGTAATGCCCACAAAAGGCTAGAGATCTCTCTTGTTTAGGTCATGTATTAATGAAAATTACACTGACCTCCTGTTAAACTTAGAGTCTGGATCGATATGGATTCTCGTGTAAAGTGAAAAGATAATAAGTTATGAAATGGAAGAAAGTTTTCAAACCCCTATTTTTATGAAAATGATATTTTATCCTCCTGATTTATGATATAAGGTTTTACACTCCTTTTTAATTAAAAGGATTTCTAATTCTCCCTGTTTATAAGTAAAGTATTTTACACTCTTGATCTGATAAAGGATTTATTCATTTTGTTTTATGTGAAAGAATTAAATGCCTACGTTTTGTGCCACTATTGGCAATTCTGCTACATGTTCATGAAATGTTGTGCCTTACTTGAATCATCTTGAAATGCTTCTATTTTAAGTTGCTATTTCAAAGTTCACGTGCTTAAATTATTTATGATTCAAGTGTTCATGTTTTGTTTTGAAAATGTGATCAGTCGATAACATTTTTTTTTATCATGAAATGCTTCCTACTTCAAAACGCTATTGTCACGACCCGAAATCCACCCTATGCAGATCTCGTATCGCGACCACCACCTTTTGGCCCGGGGGCCTTAAGGCGAGGCTCACATAAGCAGCGGTATCGGATGGCGGTGCATCCTGTGTTTGCGAAAGCGTGAAAACTTTTTCTTTTCTTTTCTTATTTTGAATTTCCGCACATCCGCCCAGTACTACCGCTCTTCACATTGGTACACATGGTTATACATTTAGAGCATAATAAAAACTTAAAGACTTTATAATTACAATCATATTCAGTTGCCCCGTGGGGCTTAATATATAACAGTGTACCATCTTCTAATACAAAATCACTAACTAAAATTTCATAGTGTTCTCCAAAAGACTGCTAATCCTGAAATAAGCTTCTTATGCCTTTCCTCAAAATGAGCATAGCTCAATATCTTCATCATCAAAATCAGGACTTGCTTGTAGTCACTTGGAAGGGGGGTCGGATAAAAATCTGGTAAGCTAATCTAAGCTTGCGAGTAATTCCAGCATTTGTCATGGGTTTTCAATTGACAGTGGTTAGTATAAGAGATTTTATAAAACAATCATTGCCATTTGCTCGTATTCTTCAAATACAAAATATATTCAATCTTTAAAATAGATAGCTTTGAAACTATTAAAGCATTCAATCTAAAACATGTACTTCTTCAAATAGAGTTTATGAACTTCAAAACATGTAGATATGCATAGTAAAATGAGGGTAAAACCTGTTTTCATTTTCACACATATCATCTTATCACTTTCATTAGTAGAATCTGTTTCGAACTAGATTCCAGTTTTACATATACAATGGAAATAACCCAATTGAACCGATTAGGAGCAAGTTGCTTGGTCCTTAAAAGGTAGGGCTTATACTTACTCCCTAACAGAACAGATAGGGTTTCTCGTGGAGATATCTCATGCCTTGGGGGATTAGATCCTGCTACCTGACCTTTTTCGTATCGTAATTGAGTTCCGAAGAAACCCAACAAAATCTATGGTGCTTATGCACAGTTTTTCTTGCATTTAAAATCATTTAACACATGACTTCTTCACATAGATGCTTTTATGAGCATTCAAAACATAATGTTCATAACTTCATGATAAAATCTTCAACTACTTGAAATATGAAAATTCAAAATAATTAACAAGGTTTGACATTTTCAAACTTAGACATGCTGAAATATATTTTAAAGAGAAGCTGTAGTAGAAACCATTCACTGAGCACGTCATAATAGAGTTCATAAGAACATAATATTTTTAAAACAGAAAACATGTAATACTGAATTTGATACTCCAATACTTCAGATATTTTGAACTTAAAACTTCTTCAAATTCATGGAGTTAAATCTCCATTTCAAATACAGGGTTACTCACCTTTTCCTTTAGGGTTAGTACCAAAAATGCACTTTCCCACTTTCCTTATAGTTCCTAAGAACAATTCATGAATAGTCTCATTAACTTCACATTCGTTGCAATATCACCTATTAATGCATCTTAACTTATACTTAGATCGTATTAAACCCTAAAACGATTTATGAATATTCCATAAATTTCATATGTACTTAATTTAACTCGTAATCTTAACCTGTAACACAATTTAATGTGTTAGGAATTAAATTCATTTCAATTTATACTCTTCTGGTAGCTCCATTAATTGCAAGTTTGATTTATTTACTTCACATGTTTACGTGTCATGTCCTTCCGTACCTTATTTCAAAACGCGGACCTCACTATTGAGCCTACAACGTCAGAAAGCGTTTCAGTCTATAGTTTTATGAATTTATGTTATTCATCAAATTTTATATCTCTTTATTATAAATACCTCTTTTGGTCAAATATACTTTACCATTGAGTCCGGAACGTCGAAGAAAGTCAATTTAGACCCTTTCTGGTTTCGATTTGGCTTTAGGGGCACTAGGGGCAAAATGGTAATTTTACCCATTTACGTGTCTTTATTTTTTGGGGTCTCATCTCACAAAACGGACCTCACCATTGGTCTCAGAATGTCCAAAATAGTAAGAATACACTAATAACTTGTCCAATTTGGACATTGGACCATTTCGTCATTATTTAATTTAATTTCTTTTTATTTAATGTAAATTATGTATAATATATATATATATATTTTTGTGCGTTTAAAAGGACACGGGATTGTCCTGTCCAAACGGTTTGCATGCCTTACCCTTACCCCTTGGTTCCTTGTTCGAGTCCCAAGGTACGCAGCACCCTTTTTTTATTTTTCTTTATTTTTCTTTTTCATTTTATATATATATATATATATATATATATATTGCCCTAATATATAACATGGGCACCGGCTGTCCCAGTGGTAAAGAGTTGGGGTTGGTTTCGTGAGGTGGGACATTCGAATCCCAAGGGCTACGACCCCTTAATTTTTTCTGATTTTTCTTGACCCAAACGGCGTATAAGGGCCTTATCCATGGATAGGCTATTCTCAATCACAAATAGGTCATTAAATTGGGCCCAAGACGCGTAGCCAAACAGGTCAAATTAGGGTTTTAAACCCTTTAGCCAAAAACGGCGTCGTTCCAATAATGCTAGTGGCTATACCGCAAGCCACCACGTGTCCTGAGTTAACACGCCAGACTCAAATTGAGTTACAAGTTAACTCATCATCTTCCCCATCATTCAAGTCACTGTTGCCCTAATTCCAGACTTCCATTTCTTTCAATTTCGTGAATTTTGAAATTGTTTTACTCCCTGCGTTCAATTCTAAATGGTTTCTGGATGTCCAAGGGTCATTTTGGCATTCATATAAGAGCTCAAATTGAACTTGTGGGCTCAGTTACAGGTTTGATAATCAAGCCTACCACCCAGTCGTTCATGGTTGTTTTTGAGCCAAATCTCTTGGGATTTCTTTTGTTTTGGTCCTTTCATCATGGAGTTTCATCTCTTATTCTCAAAGGTGTGTTTTAAAGCGAGTTCGTGAGGTTGGGTTTCAAACCCGAAACCTGCAACACCAAATTTTAGGGGCCTTTCCTTGGTTTTCTTGGTCGTGGTCTAGTGTTTTTAAAACACTTGGAGGGTCTAGTCAAGGTCCCAATAGATTAAATGGGTTTTGGTTACCATCGATTCAGACCTGCTCTAAACAAGGTCCATCAATGGTGGTTTAATGTACAGCCGGGTGTTCTTGATGGGTTTAGGTTCCATTTTTCATGCCTTGTTTAAGAATATACATCCTAAACATCATATATGCTTAAATATAACTTAAACAGTTTGTATACATACATAAACTTTTAGAGAGAGAAAATATGGTTTTTGATATTTTCATACATTTTCTCTTGATTCTCTTCTTCTTTTTCCTTCTGAACCTTTCCTTCTAACTTCTTGCTCCCTCTTCTTCTAATTTTCTCTTAAGCAACAAGCATGCAGTGCATGCATTTGCTTTTAAGCAACTCCACCGCCCTCTCTCTCTCATCAGATCTCTCTCTCTCTCTCCATGACCTCACAGCCCCTTTCATTGACATTTTTACTGCTCTATTTACTTCTTCTTTTTCAAAATGCAAGCTTTGCATTTATGGTGGGTTTATATTTTGTATTATATATGTATATTATATAATTACACACACATACACTATCAGCTGACACTCACACTCACACACACACTTTAGTTTGTATGTGTTTATATATGTATATGCACTTGTTCATATGTATGTATATATATATATATATACACACTAATTGTACCTTTTGGGTATACACACACAATATACACTTAGTGTGTGTATTTTACATATGTTAATACACTTAAATAATCACATGTATATTACTATATAATCACACCCACATGTACACATGAATATTGAAATATATTTATTGTATATTTCACGTCTCTCGATCTTCTAGTAGTTAATTTTTAACTATGGTTCAATATCTTGTAATGTGTGTCATATTACCTGATATTTCGGGTCAAGGTGTTACAGCTATCGGTTGAAAAACTCATGATATGGTACTGGAATTACTCAGGACCTTTTCATAAAGCTCACATGAATATTACCCAAGACATTTCAGGTAAAGAAGTGAAAGTATGAAGTTCTGATAAAAAGTGGGGTATGGGACCCAAAGTTATAGTGAAGCACAATGAATTGAAGTGTACGTGAGCTATGAGACTCACAATAGCGTAAGTATGAAGTTCAGATGTGAATGTGAGGTCTGGGACTCACAATTAACATAAGCATGAAGTTCAAATATGTATGAAATGTGAACATGGGGTATGGGACCCATAGTTGATGTAATACCCTGACTCGAATTGTAACTGAGCAAGCCATGTAAACGCGAGCCGTTAAGGCTTTTTGTTAGGATATCAAATGAAATGGACAGTTTTGACATTTAAATAGTTTTGAATGTACAGATGATGCAGGGCGATACCCGAACAAGCCATGAGCGAACATCAAAATATGTGTACGTATAAGAGTATGTATATATATGCATATATACCTATAATATAAATTAAAATATATATATAGCCATGTCTATATATATATATATGTGTGTGTGTGTGTGTGTGTGTGTGTAGAGTATATACATATATACATAATTCTAAGTCTATACATATTTTATATATATATATATCATGTGCAGCATATATATATAATTATAAGTATATATTTAATATATATATATATATATATATCACATGTGCATAATTAAATTATGTGTGAGAGTGTAAGTTACATATATAATATACATATATAACTTACCTAATAAAAGTAGAACATAAATAGGGGGAGGGAGTAATGAAATTAGAAATTAATAGAAAATGAAAAGTCAAAAGAAGAGAAAAGTATATATATATATGTGTGTGTGTGTGTGTGTGGTATATACATAATATACAAATATAAAATATAAATATAAAATAAAAACAATAGCCAATAAGGGGGTGGGGGTTACGGATCAGAAAAGTAACAGAAAAGATGAGGGGAGAGAGAGAGGGAGAGGGGCGGTTACAACATATGTTTATATATGCATTGTGAGTGTGTTTTGGGAAGGGAAATCAAAGGGGCTGAAAGATTGGAGATTCAGAAGGGAGAAAAACAGAAGAGGAAGGAGGAGAAACAACAAAGAGAAAGGTAAGACAATTCTCTGTAATTTTAATTTTCCATTTTTTGAGTTTTTTGTAAACTTGCATGAAGCTTAGAAATACTTGTATAGTTAAATTCTAGTGAGAAAATGGAACACGTAGGGAGAAACTGCCAGTGAAACAGGTGAAGAAATGAGGGAGAAAAATAAATTTATCGGAAAGTTGATGTTTTGGAGAAATTGGATTTTGAATGTGTTTATAGGTTTAAATTGATATCTAGAGCCTTTAAATTATATTGTAGGGTGTTTAGAACTAAAAGCAACCTTTAAAACGATGAAAAAATGAAATATATATATATATAGTTGCAGTCCGATCATCGGCACCGGAGATGGTGACCGGAGCTGCACTGCTGAGCTAGCGAAAAAATGGGGAAGGGGGAAAGAGGTTGTCGGGTTGGGTCAAGTCGGGTCAGTACCCGCCCAGGTGTAGTGAGGGTTACTCTTGCACGGCGCCGTTTGACCCTTGCTCCTATTTAGTTTAAAGTGAAATTGTTTTAGAAAAATAGGAGGGAAGGCGACTGAGGGGAATCAAACCCTAGACGCATAAGCATGAGGGCCTTATGGCCCCTGAGTTCACCACTATGCCACTGAGACACATATGGTAAAATAATGAACTACTATATATATATAATAGTATTTGTTAGTAAATTTAATTAATTTAATTATTTATTAATTTAAATCTCGATGTCCAAATTAGTCAAGCGGATACTGTAAATTTATTATTTTCGACCTTCTAGACCCAATGGGGAGCTCTGTTTCATGAGGAGTCCCAAAAAATAAAATACCCGTAGAAATGCTAAATGACCAAAATGTCCTTGAGTCAAGTGTGGTCAAATGGACTCTGGTCAAAATAAATGAATAGTAAATCTTTATTATTTCAAGCATTCCAGACTCAACGGTGAAGTCCGATTTGTGAAAATAGGCCCTGAAAAATAGAGACACGTAAAGTACAAAATGACCGTTATGCCCTTTTTAGTATAAAAGCCCAAATTGGAAACCGTGAAAGCCTAAACCGACTTTCTTTGACATTCCAAACTCAATAGTAGAGTCTAAATTAGTAAAAGAGATACTTATAAGTAACGAAGTATAAAATTGATGAATAGCATTAGAACTGAGACAAGTTTATTGAATTATAGGGAATTCAAAGGAAAAAGGAAGAGTCACGGAATACTAGGACGTAATGATAAGGTAAGTAAACCCCAATCTCTTACATGTGGTCTTCCAACCCACATTCATTCTATTACTGCCAATTTTGTACTCTTTTACGTACCAAATATTTATTGTTTCCACGATATGATATTAGTTCTATCTTGTGGATGTTTATTGACTGCTACATCATTGATCATTATATTGTACTTTTTGTACCACGCCTTGAAAGGCCTACTGTTATGTGTTTACTGAATGATATTCCATTTTTATACAATTCTTATGGAATCACGAATAATCATGATTTATTATGAATGCCGGATTTGTGCTCAGTCACAATATCCATCTGATACTTTCTGAGTTGACAGGACTTACGGGTCGAGTCCGTAAACGGACATATGGCAATGATAGTGTTTTTACGCATTGAGTTATGATGGCATTTTATATGCATTGAGGTTAAGAGGGGTATGTCGGGCCCCAAAAGATCGAGGATCTGCCAAGCCCTGAATAGAGTAAATGTATCACTTATAGTTGAATTGACATATTTACGTTTATTGGATTCATAGGATGTTGTCATTCCTTATGAATAATCTTATGTTGAGAGTTCACTTATTGATTATAATTGATCGTTACCGATTTATTGTAGCAGTACTTTTATGTTGACTGATTTCTATTGAGTTTTTCCATGTTCATATTATATCCATTACTCATGATTGATTATTGTGACCCTACTGTTCATTGGTCATTGTATCATTTTACCTTTATTGGCTATCACAGCATCTTATTTCATGATTGGCTATCATGTTCACATTTATGAATTCATATTCTTTCTATGTTAACCCTAACTCGTGTCGGAGATGGGAATTTACTTACTGAGCTTTGTTAGCTCACCCCAACTTACTTATTTTTTAGGTAGGGATGTTGCAGGACCGCAGTAGGAATCCAAGAACATAGGGGGATAGTTTGTGGAGTATATTAGAAGTGATGTAGTTCTCCTATGTATTCACCACCTAAGGGTGATGTTATATTAGTTTTATGTTGGTTTCTATTTTGATATTGTCCAACAATTTTTTGTATTTAAGACTTCCGCTGATTTACTGTTTAAGTTTTATATTATACATTATTGTCAATGATACAGAGAAAGAAAAAAATAGGGGCGGCCACAAGGTAGGCCCCTGCGATACAAGATCCTCATAGGGTGGGTTTCGAATCGTGATAGTTAATATGTACAAGAAACTAGCAAGGATCAATGTTGTGAAGTATTCAAACTTGATATAAGTAATGTAACATTGATGCATGTAACGTTTCAAAAAAAAAAGGAAAAACATTCTCGCCTATCTAGATACTTGATGGATGAATGGAACATGTGTAATTGATTCCACTACAATATTTAAGTTTGTGGTAAGGTGTATTGATTACCATTTTACCCCTAGGCCTAAATACAATGTAACGAAGACCAATTAAAATGCAAGAAGAGTAGAATCCAACGTTTTTAGGCATTCCAGAGTCAATGGCAGAGCTCGATTTGGGGAGTTAGACCCCAGAATACAAGAATGGACAAACTGAACTGATTCTAAATGTGTCATGTATTATTTGGGCTACCAAATGAACACCAATGACTATAAGGGCATCTACCGGAAGGTTTTTCTATGTTCCAAACTTGACCGTAGGGTCCATTTCATCAAACAAGGTACCAAAAATATAGATACACAGAAATGTGTAATTCTCAAACTGGCCTTAGTGATATATGGGCTACTAGACTAACTAGGATAAATTAGAAAAGGTCATACCCAACATTGTTGGACGCTCTAGACCTAATGGTAAGGTCTAATTGAGCATTTGAGCACCCAAAGATGGTCCCGCATCAAAGTGCAAAATTACAAAAATGCTTCTGGACCTAAAGTAAGCTACATGAAGGCTAATTAGGATCTAGAAGAGGCTAAATTTAGTTTCTTTGAAATCCTAGACCTAAAACTGATGTCTGTTTAGGAAAAATAGAACACCAAAATAAACTAAAAATGACGAACACGTCTCTAAGACTTAATTAAGCTACTAGAAGAATATGGGGTGTAAATAAGAACCCATAACAATGTTTATAGGAATCTCCAAGTCTAAAAACGAGCTCTGTTTAAGATAATTAGGTACCTAAAATACTACATAAGAATGGTAAAATTACCAAACTACTCTTAAGGCTTAATTAAGCAATTAGATGAACTCAGAAAGTGAAAAAGAGGACCTACCTTATGATTAAAAAACTATCTAGACTCAAAGATGAAGTCCAATAAGGTAAATGAAGTACAAAACAATTTAAGACACATAAAGGGCAAATGAACAAAATGCCCCCTAAAGGCTAAAGTAAGGCACACAATGAAATAAGAAGTGTTAGGAACCCTAATTAAAGACCAGAAAGGAATCCTAAATAGTAAGACTAAGTCTAGAAAAGACTGAGAATATTGAGTAAGCAACGATTTAAGTCGAATATATGTACTGATATAGTATCAATGTATTTTGATCTATGCTTTAGGATCACTAGCAAGGAAATAAAGATAAGAGGAATGCCAAAGCAAGTCGAGTAAGCAAATAATTGTGGACGTTGGACCACATGTGAGTAATCTTGAACCTTGGAATGGAGATTTTCCATTCAAATGTAGTTATTTACAACTTTATGACATCACATGCAGTCTCTTACAAGCTTTATGACATTTTCAGACTACTATGCTAAATGTTTTAACTGGATGTCTTTATCAACATTTCTTCAAATCTATTATATGATATGGATAGCTTAAAGAATATTTTGCAAACATGTTTTAGCATAAAATCATATGCCATACAAATATTATCGTTCATGATAAATAGTCATGCTCAGTTGGGGGTGTAAACCATTATCATGGCACAATCATGCTCGGTTGGGGGGTTAGCCATTCAGGCCATGTAAGCCAGAGCCTCTAAATTGCATCTAGTCGCCCAAGTGACTATTAAGGTCCTAAGAGACAAAGCTAAATAAAGATTGGCATATATTATTTCATCACTCAAGTTTTCACTCACAATTTCATGCTTACTATGATTTATCTTACAAAACTATATGGTTTATAAATGATAGTAACTTTCTATACAAGTTTCTTTTAACTGTTATCCATGAAAGACATGAAAGTTTATGAAATTCTATGAAAGCTATGAAAGGTTTTGAAAGGGATTTTCCAGAAACCCATGATAGGGAACTTCTATTACTCGTGAGCTTTTCACAAAGCTCACAAGGTTCAATCCTGTATATTTTCAGAAATGACAAAAAATTTTGCAAATCCAGATGTTAGTAAGTTATGCTGAATAGAGACTCTAGCTAGAAGAGGATTAGTATCCCATCCATAGAGCTATCAACCGAATGTGATATATACCAGATTGATGTGACAATCTAGAGAGAGAATAGAATATGAATGATCTTTACCATTGATGTAATAGTTCAGACACTCATGTGTAATGTAATGTTGGACTCATATTATGTAACTATGATGTAACGTTACCTATCCTCTACCAAGTGTGACTACATTCAAATTAAAAATTTTACAAACTCAAATTTTGCTGCATGATTTTATATGACTGAATGCAATCTTCTTGGATATGTAAAGATGCCTCTGGCTAGACACGTCATTAACATGCTACAAAAAGGATAGTGTATTGGCATAGTACTAAACTGGCCAGTCATTATCCCTAATCCGCATAGAGTGGGGTTTTGGATGTGACAGAGTGGTATCAGAGTAAAGGTTACCTAAGTTGAGTAACACATTAGAGAAAATGTTACTTAGAGTGGGCAACTAAGGTTACAAGAGCCTAAGTGACCATCAGAGTTAAAGTTACCCAAGCATAGAGTAACCAAACATAGTGAGTGAATTGATGCTTAAGTCACCATAACTTAAGCAACCATTAGAAGTAGGTTTCATAGGAATCTTTAAGAATTAGAGACCATTCGAACCTTAAGAACATGAAACCTAGTGAATAAATATATAAATTGATGAGGGATTTTTTATTTGGAAACCGTAGGTCCTTGAGTACAGAAAATGGTATGAAGTTAGTACGTGGCTCCTAAGAAGTGGATGATGGAGCAATGAAAGAAAGTGATTTTATGAATAACTCTTGCAATCAATTAGATTACCCATTGCAAATGACTTAAGGATGAATTAGAAGTAATAATCTGAATGACCTTGAAGTCATAAGTCAAACCCTTATAGGGAAAGATCTTATAAAAAATGGTGAAGAGTCTAGAAGGACGATGTGGTGATTTTGAAGTTAATGAAACCCATTAATAGAAAAACATAGTGATAGGTGGAACTTTTAAGATTTGTTGTATGTGTGACAAAAAGAGATGGACCCATGATTACGCCCAAGGAATAACGCGGTAGTTGTAGTACAACTTTAGGGTGTCGATTCCACAGGGAGACAAATTAAAAGAATAACAGAAAGAATTTCGAAACTAAAGAAAATATTAAATGATTAACAAGAAAATAAAAAGTGATTTTAAATGCAAATTAAAATTAAACAAAGTGATTAACGAAAAAAGTACTCGAAATAACGAACAGTAGAGCATCGGGAATCCCTTGCACATATCCGGTATTTTAATCATTTTTAATTCACTGATAACTCAATTGAGAATTTAATTCCAAAAATCTCAATTGGAAGATATAGAATTATAAACCAAAATTAAACCAAATGTAACCTTTTGAAAAATCATTCATCACTTTTAAATCACGCAAATTGTTATCCACATTGAAAGAACCCAACGACGACAATATACTCGTGGAGCAATATTGCATCAAATGATTAAATCAATATAAATAATCAATTGATCCAAACATAATCAAAAAACTAATCCATTCAATAGAAAAAGCCTGACTGAATCTATAAACGGAATAAATTTTGTAATTATTCGGAGAAGAAAATACCAACAATAAATTTAGAATGATTAAACCAAAGAATTTTAATAAATAAAAGTCCAGCACATGAATCAAAAATAAATTAAAAATACCATCTAATGTGCAAGTTCATCCCTAGCCCTACTTGAGAATTTAGTTACCCATACAGATGATGGACAACATAAATCCCAAGGAAAATTATTGTGCCATGAAGTAGCTTACGGCTCTTCTTTCTCTTCTGCACCGCACCACTATTTTCAACCGTCCGCACCACTGCAGTTTTCCTCTTTTTTCTGTTGTGCCTTTTTTTTCCCTTAAAACAGCGCAGCCTTACGCCCTACTTTTTTTTCCAGCGCCTGGGCCCCACGTTGCACTAGCCTAAGCCCATTCTGCCAGCCGTAACTTGTATTTTTTCTTTCTTTTGTTTTCATGCCCAGGCCCACTTTCTTTTCTTCTTGCTCAGCCGCACAAGCCAAAGCCCACATGCGCAAGCCTCTTCCTTTTTTATTCTTTCTTTCTTTCTTTTTCTTTGGTTGCTTATGGACCCACCTTGTTGAATTTTTAATTTTTTTTCCCTTTTTTACATAAGCCCCAACCGTGTCCTTTATGATTCAACCGCACCTTGAGACTTTTTTTCTTCTTTTTATTTTTCTTGACTTGTCAGCCGCACAGCCCAGCAGCTGCAACCTTTAGGCTCTTTTTTCTATCAGATAACGATTGAATCTTGATTTGGGCTCTTCATGGAAGTTGTATCCCTAGATGTGTAAATAAAGTTAGGCTTTTGAATCACCTGATTTGGACTTCGAAAACTAAAGTTATGACCCACTGAAGTTTACTGGTTCGGACAGGAATCGGATCAGCTTTCCAAACTTGACTTTGAAACAATGTTTGGCGGCCCAAACGAACTCGGATTTTTGCAAACCATACCTTTCTGAAAATCTTAAGGCGTCCTCTAAAAACTTCATGAAGACCACTTTCTCATTTTGAAACTCTAACACTATCCAAACCTCAATTGAAACTCCATAGATCGAATCTGCCTAAAAGTTAAAAATTACACAATATACTCCATATCTCTTCTTTTACCTTCAATGCTTCCCTAATTCAATAAATATATTAATCAGCTCACTTAACAAAAAATATGTCAAAAAACTAAATATGTCACAAAATAATGCTCAAACATATCTCATTGTAAATAGAAATTAAATTAGATAATATAAATTATATCCCAACATTTCTATTCACATTTTAGCATTTTAATCTAATAATAGAGTATTTAGAGTGCACTTTCAGCGCACTCATTAGTCCACTTAAAGATACGAATGTTTATGCATTGAGATGTGTAAGAGATACTTATTATTAATAAATATCTAGATGAGGAAGAGCATGAGAGGATAGTGGTACATGCTGGAATGTTGATAGATCATTAGTTACAATTAAGGTTGGCCACCTCATTATCTAACTTTGGAACCAAGAAATATGTACGACATTCCCTATCTAACCAATGAGTTAAAATCTTCAACGGATAAGCTCAGTAAGGACAAGAGAAAGAGTGGATGAAAGGTAACTTAGTGATTTAGTTACGATCATAGTAATGAGGACACAAGTTGATAAGTGATTTTCTTCTATAAAGAGATAACTCTTGAAGTACAGGAATGAACTTTGAGTTATCACAACATTCATAACAGGGGATTTTTTAAATTCAGTACAATGATCACTTCTTACCCTCATAATTGTGTAACCTTTCTCATTTTGGATTCGCTGACTAATCCTAATGAAGGCATTAAAAAAATCTGATTTCTCTCTAAGAAAATCTACGAAAGAGTACCGAGAGAAATCATCTACCATAATTAAGATGTATCTCCTACCACTAAGACTTTCAGTTCTAGTAAGACCCATCAAGTTCATATGGATTAGTTCCAATGGTCTTGAGGTTGATAAAGAATAAGACTTTTTATGTGATACTCGAGTTTGTTTAGCTTTTTGACACTGTACCACATACACATGTTGAAGTCTTACCTAGTTTTGGTAAACCATGGAGTAGGTCTTTATTTGAAAATATTTTCAAATATTTAGAGTTCAAATGACCTAATCTCTTATACCACAAGATGCAGCTCTCGACCTTGGCACTATTACATATAATAGTGGGATTTGAAATTATACTATAGCAATTGTTAATTGTCCTAATCCCTCGCAAAACACATTTTCCTTTTTTGTCAAGAACTCTCCACTTCTTTTTAGAAAAATGGACTGCAAGATGGTCATCACACAGTTGGCTTATGCTAATTAAGTTGGCTTTTAGACCATCAACATAAAGAACATTTTCTAGTTTAGGAAGACCCTCAAGAAGAACTGAACCCTTTCCTAATACACAAGACTTACCACCATTACTAAGAGTAACAGCCCTACCTTTGTAATTCTCTAAATGAGAAAATAGGGAGTTGTCTCTAGTCATGTGCCTAGAACACCCACTATCAATGTAACACCCTAACTCGGGTTAGCACGTAGACCGAGGTAGATCGGCTCGGGTAGTGTGCCATCAGTTGTAAACCGAGCTGTTTTAGCTTTATATCATGATATTATATGCACTGTACAATTTTGGAATGTGAATAGTGTCAGTTATACAACCAGTGCTCGGCAACGCCCGAGCAACCCAGGACTATGCCTCGAAATACGTGCACGCACGCATTCCCATGCATGTATATGTACATACATAAGTATAGCCTATAAAAGATAAGGGTATGTCAATGCACTTAAAAATTTAAATTAGACGTATATACGGGTATATATATATATATATGTATGCATATACAGTTATATATATAAAGTATATAAAATACAAACATGCAAGGGGGGAGACACAGCCATGCATACTGCATGTGTTGTGTGTGAAAATAGTGTATGTTTATGGTGTGTGAAAAGTGTCGGTTGAGTGTGTGTGTGTGTGTGTGTGTGCAAGTGTGTACTAATGTGTGTGTTAATATAATACACATATACAACACAAATATCCTTAGAACATTAAATGAAAAGCTGAAAATGGAAAAAGAGAAATTTAATGGAACAGAAAAAAAGTCAAGGAAGGGAGGAAGAGAGATGGAAAGAAGGGAAAGAAGAGAGAGAAAATGGGCTGCCAACTTAAAATATATATGTGCCTACACTTGAGTGTACGTTTAAGAAGAGAAATTTGAAGCTAAAGAGGCTCTAAGATATCAGAGGAAGAAATCAGAAAAAGAAAGAAGAGAAAAACACTATCAAAGAGGTGAACACAAGATTCACCATATTTTCTCTCTCTAAAAGTTTATGCATATATGCAAACTGTTTAGGTTAATTTCATGCATGTATGATATTTAGGGCATATAAGCTTGATCAAGACATGAAAAATGAACTCTAAAACACATCAGGGACACCAGCCATACATCAAACCACCATGAATGGACCTCCCAAGAACAAGTCTGAAATCATGTGAACCAAAACGTATTTGGCTTATTGGAACCTCAACTAGACTCCAAAAGTGTTTTGAAAATACTAAGCCACAACCGCAAAGACCTAGGATGACCATGGAATTTAGAGTTGCAGGTTCGGGTTTTGAAACCCAACCTCACAAACTCACTATAAAACCTAATTTTGAGAATGACGACTTAAACCCCTTGACTGAGAGGACCAAAATAGAAGAAACCCCATGAACTTTTGGCCAAAAACAAGTATGAATGATCAAGTTACAGGTCTTAGTATCAAAACTATCACGACTCGAAACCCACCCTATGCGGATCTCGTGTCGCGAGGCCGACCCTAAGGCCGTCCCTACTTTTTACATTCTTGTATCATAGTACTAATATGCAAAGTACTAAAATCTTAAAACAATAACAGCGGAAGTCTTATCAATACAGTAGTCAGCGGAAGTCTATAACATACATCATATGGTTTTACAACGTCGAGTCAAAAACTAAACATAACCAGCACCCGTGGGTGGTGAATACATGGGAGAACTAAAACATAGATTGGTACAATTCGTCAAAATGTCGTCCTACGCTTTTAGACTCCTACTAGGGTCTTGCAGTGTCATTACCTAAAAAGGGGTAAGTAGGGTGGAATGAGCTATAAAAGCTCAGCAAGTAAATACAGATCTCCGACACTGGTATGGATGATCATAAAAGAATATGAATCCAAGAATAAGAATATGATAGCCAATCATAAGAAGTAAGATGTTGTGATAGCCAATGGGAACAATTGCTATGATGGCCAATGGACAGTAGGGTCACAATGTATAATCAGCAATAATGGGCATAACATTGTCATGGAATTCTCAACGATAATATAACAACAAGAATGTACTACCACTGTAGTCGATCACAAACAAATCAATAAAGAAATATCTCTCAATACAAGATAATCACAAGAATAATGTAATTCAACAATTGTAGTCGAACAATCATATAAGAGATGCTTTTAATCTGTGTCAAAGCTTGGTACACCCTCGGTCCTTGGGGCCCGGCATACCCCCCTCCCCAGTGAATTCCAGTGTATGGACAAATGTCCGTTCACGGACTCGACCGTAGGTCTCCAGTGTATTAAAAAGCATCAGATGGATATTGTGACTGAGCACAAATCCAGTATACATAAGCATTTCATGATCATAAGTGATTCCATAAGAGTAGAAAAATGGAATATCATATATACAATGGAACATAACAATAGGCTTATCAAAGCATGGTTCAACACGATAACAATGATATACCAGTCAATCAATGTCCACAAGATAAAACAATATCACATTGTGGAAACAATAACATCAGGTACGTTCAAGAGTACAAGTTTGGCAGTAAAAGAATAAACTTGGCTTGGAAATACCACATGGAAGAGAAAGGGTATCTACTTACCTCTAAATATGCGTTCCTAAATCAGTCTCCTGTGGGTTTGCCTTTTCCCTGTCCAGTTCCCTATATATCAGTAAATACGTTTCAAAATAAATGTTATTCATCAAATTTTATGCCTTGCTATCATAAGTACTTCTAATACTAATTTAGACTTTACCATTGAGTTCGGAATGCCGAGGAAAGTCAATTTAGACTTTCGCGAAATTCCATTTGGACTTTGGAATTGAAAAGGGCAAAATGATCATTTTGCACTTTTACGGGTATTTTGTTTTTTGGGATCCCATCTCGTGAAACGGACCTCACCATCGGACTCAGAATGTCCAAGATAATAAGAATTGACTAATCATTTGCCTCGTTTGGACTTCGTTTGACTCATATTTGAGTTAGGGGTATTTTTGTAAAAATTAATATTTTTTATTAATTTTTCTGTTTGGTCCTTAGTAAAATTTCCCAAACTTCTTGGGGTTCAAATGTAATTTCCAATAGTCCCAGTTTGAACCAGCGGGTTCACTGGCCGAAACCCTAAACCGGTCTGTTATATCACCGAACCAACCGGTTCAGTATACCTTAAAGAACCGGAATAACATTACCACTCTATCCACCTTATCCACGGTTGGGTTAAACCCAAACCTAATTTCAATTTCCTATCTCTATAACCAAACAACCCAATTCCATTTTAAATCCAAATACAAAACAACACAGTATCACTGCCCCATTTAATTCCGGTCAGGTCCGGACCCAATGCGACCCAAACCCAGTTCATGACTCAAGTTAACCCGACCCACTTTTGGTACTGTTCATCGTCTTCTCCAGGATGATGAATAGTAACCGTAAACCCAGAAATTCCTAAAGTTAATTTCGTGATCTTTTGGCTATCGATTCACGCTGTTTTTGCTTCCATTGTATTTCTGGAGGGATTTTACTCACTTTGGAATTTGTTTCATGGCTTAAAACAAGCTCAAAAGCTTGCTTCACTCTTCGATGGCCGACTGAATAATCAAGTCGTATGCCTTTATTTTTCAACCAATTTGAATGAGTTTTGGTTTGTTGTGATCGTGGAACCTTAAGGGTCACTATCCCTTCAACAAAATAAGGTTAAAACTCAATTGTTAAAATTCCATATTGAACCCGTGACCTGCAATTCCATATTTCTCTCTTCTCTTTAATGTTTTGGATCTGATGGTTAGATTTTTGAGATCCTTATAACGTCTAGTTTTGGACCCTAACCATTAGAACGTATTTGTTTAAACTTGATTCAGACCCAGTTGTTCAGGACTAACAGTAGCAGTTTTTCACAATATATCCCATTTTTTTCTTACAATTTTGTAAACTTAAACATTTAACAATGGGTCTAACATTATGAGACTTATTCAGGAGTTAAGATGAATGAATAAGCTTGAGTTTTGTTACCTGGTTTGCCAATCTTCCTCTTTCAGAATTTTCCTTTGTCTTCTTCTCAGTTTCTTGTTCCCTTATTCTTCCTTTCTATTTCTTCCCTAACATACACACGTGACTTGCACCATATACATATAATATATATATATATGCACCACTTGTATTCAGGTGTCGGCAGCCTTGCTGCCTTCACCATATGCATCCACCTCACACACACGGCATGCAGAGCAGCACACCCACACCTCACACTTGACACCCACTTGACACATGTACACTGTCGTGCCCATAAGCACACACGTAGTCCAGTTCTTTTCATTTTATTTCTTTTCTTTTACTTTCATTGCATTATAATATATACATATATATAATCTAACCATATATACATATATATATATATATATTTTATCTCATCATAATTATTTATTTGTACACTCATATATGTACAATTTACACAACATACATATATATTTACTTGCACATTTTTCTATAAAATCGGGCTTCCGGTGCAACGACACCCGGACACTCGTGACTGTTTGCCTCTCGTACCCATGCATCATAATTAAACATAACAGTTTATTGTGCATCCAGTTTTATTTATGTCATACACTGGCTTACAGTTCGGGATTACTTTTCATAGCCCGGTCTAACCAGGGTCAGGTACTGGCTATCACAGGTCGGGGTATTACAAAAACCTTAACCGAGCATTTGAGCTCATCTTGAGCTCTAATATGAATGCCAAAATGATCCTTGATGTCCCAGAAACATTTTAGGGTTGAAAACAGAGGGATTGAATTACCCAAAACACACGAAATTGAAAGGAAAGGAAGCCTGAAATTAGGGCAACAGTAGCTAGACTAAAAAGAAGACGATCGGTCGACTCGCTCAGCTCGTTTTAACTCAATGAATTGACTCGGACACGTGTTGGGAAGGGGGTAGCCACCACATAAGAGGGACGGTGTCGTTTGGGCTTAAAGGTTTTAAATTTTTAAAACTTGAATATAGCCTGTTTGGCTACACGGTTTGGGGCCAATTTAATAAATGCTACGCGAATAGAATATCCTATTCCGGTTTTAAAGCCTTGTCCGCTGTTTGGTTTCAAAAATAAGAGAAAAATAAATAAAGGGGCCGCAGCCCTTGCGACTCGAACGATATACCATCCAAGCCCAGGAACCCTAACCCAACCCCCAAACCTGCTTGGCCAGGCACGTCTGTGCTACATATTTGGGCAGTAATATATATATATATATATATATATATATAAAATAATTAATTAATTTAATTAATTAAATAATGGTAAAATGGCCCGATGTCCAAATTAAACATGTAAATAGTGTATTTTAACTATTTTGGGCATTCTAAAACCTAATGGTGAGGTCCTGTTTTGTACGACGAGACCCCGAAAAATAAAGACACAGTAAAGAGATAAAATTACCATTTTGCCCCTAGTGCCTCTAAAGCCAAATAGAAACTGGAGAGGGTCTAAATTGACTTTTTTCGACGTTCCGGACTCAATGGTAGAGTCTATTTGATCAAAAGAGATACTTATAATAAAAAGATATAAAATTTGATGAATAGCGTAAATTCATGTAACTATAGATTTAAAATGTTTTTCGACGTTCTGGACTCAATGGTGAGATCCATGTTATGAAATGAAGTACGGAGAAATATGACATGTAAATATGTTAAGTTATGAAAGTAACCCTACAAGTTAATGAAGCTACCAGAAGAGTATACTTTAAGAGTATAACGCCTAAGATAGAAATTGGGATTTAATACGATCTAAATATAAGTTAAAAGTATCAATAGGAGATATTTGATGTGAATGTGAAGTTGATAGACTATTTATGAATTTGTTCTTAGGAACTATAGAGGAAGAGGGAAAGTGCACTAATAGCACTAACCCTGAAGACCGAGGTGAGTAATCCTGTATTTGAAGTGGAGATTTAACTCCATAGATTTGAAGAAGTTTTAAGTTCAAAATATCTGAAGCATTTGAATATCAAATTCAGTGTTACATGCTAAAATATTATGTTCTTATAAACCCTATTGTGACATGCTCAGTGAATGGTTCTATTATAGTTTTTCTTAAAAAAATATATTTCAACATGTCTAAGTTAAAATGCCAAATCTCTTTAAATATTCTGAATTTGCATATTCCAAATATTTGAAGCCCTATTGAAGAAGTTATATGTTTTAAAATGCAACTATAGGGAGGCCACGTTTTAATGTTTTTAAATAGCATCTATTTGTAAGTATTTTATACCTCCTGTTGCCACTGGTAATGCAAGATAAATAGTGCATAAGCACTAAAAATGATTTTGGGTTCTTGGAACTCAATTGACATAATGAAAATGATTTTGGGTTCTTCGGAACTCAATTGACATGATGAAAATGATTTTAGGTTCTTCGGAATTCAATTGACATGATGTATGCCAAGTAGCAGGATCTAATCCTCTAGGCAAGAGATTCTCCATTGTAGAAGTAAAACTAGAATCTGGTTTGAAACGGATCCTACTAATGAAAGTAATAAGATGTTATGTTGAAAATGGAAGCAGGTTTTACCTTCATTTCACTATGCATATCTACATGTTTTGAAGTTTCTATACTCTAATTGAAGAAGTACATGTTAAGCTTAATTTCTTAAATGTTTCAAACTATCTGTTTTAAAGAATGCATATATTCTATGTTCAAAGTATACGAGCAATTGGTAGTGATTGTTTTATAAAATCTCTTATACTAACCACTGCCAATTGAAAAGCCATGACAAATGTTGGAATTACTCACAAGCTTAGATTAGCTTACTCGGATTTTTATCCGACCCCCTTTCAGGTAATAGAAGTGATCCTGATCCTATTTTGTGATGAAGATGGTGAAAACCTTGCCCATTTTGTAGAAGGGCATGGGAAGTTTATTACAAGGTTAACATGGAAGTAGTAGGACCATATGTTGGTCACTTTTGTATTATCAGTTCATGGGATGTATTATGGATTTGTAGTTTGTCACTTTTGATTATAGCAAATGTTAGATTGTTATATAACTAAGTCCTGAGAGCCAATTGGATATGTATTATGTATAAAGTCCTTAGAATTTTTATTATGCTCTGAATATATAATCATGTGTACCGTTCGAAAGAGCAGCAGTACCGGGCAGATGTGCGAGAAATTAAAATAAGAAAAGAAAAGAAAAAGTTTTTCACGCTTCCGCAAACATAGGCCGCACTGCCATCCGATACCGTCGCTTATGTGAGCCTTGCCCTAAGGCCCCCGGGGCCGAAGGGTGGCGGTCGCGATTTGAGATCCGCACAGGGTGGGTTTCGGGTCGTGACAATCAAAGTACCATTGAGTGGTATTTTGAGCACTCAAAGCAGTGTGAATAACAAGACTATTCAACCTATCTTTTCTAACCCAAACTTACCAGAATTTCCTAGGGTGAATCTTGTTATCATTAGTTCTAATTTTAGAGTTATTTTGAGACCTTGAATAATTAATCATGTTTTAGACTTTTTGAACTAAACTCTGAGATTTCTAAACTAAGGTATTCAGTTGTTGCTTCATGATTAACAATTTAGTTTTTGGCATACTAGAAATTTGGTAATTTTTATCTTTCCTAACTTGCCTTGTGTGTCCTTTTACCTTACAATTACCATAATATCATAAATTTGGTAGAGGTATAACTAGAGGCCTTTGAGTAGGAGACACAAACTTGATTGGTCACAGTGGGTCTTTTATGATCAAGAAAGGTATCATAACCCAGACCAACCTTGTTACTTTTGAAAGTGATAGTGTTTAACATTTTTCCTAATTTATTAGACCTGTCTTCAAGAGTAATCTTAACTTCTTTAGCTTTCTTAAGTTCGAAATCAAGATTATGAATTCTAATTTGGAGATCAGTCTTTTCAAACTTGTTAAAAACAAGCTCCTTCTTCAAATTATCAATCTCCAAAACTAAGAAATTTCTCTCATTCTCAACTTCATTCAATCTTATAAGAAGAGTAGCTCGATAAGCCTTGTGCTAGCTAATAAGTGTTTCACTTCCAATATTAGTACTCTTCTCTTTTTCAGCCAGTTCCAATTTGGCAACAAACTTGCGATTAACTTTCTTGAGTTTGAGTGATTCTTCATACAATTGATCATATGCTGTATGTATATTATGATTAATTTCACAATAACTTTCACTCTTTGAGGAATTTTTACTATCAAAATATTTTTCATTAACATCATAAGTAAGTGAAATCTCAGAGATATTGGTGGTGACTGTGAAGGTTAACAACTGTTGTTTCTCTTCTACTTTATCATTACCTTTATTTTCCTCATCCTCTTTATTATCATCATCGGTCAAGGTTGAGGTCATTGCAATTAACTATAACAATAATAAATAAAATAATAGTAAAAAGATAGAGACAGTGCACCAAATTTGTTGATGAGAAAACTGTCATAGACCAATTGAATTTGCTTTGGAAAACCCCGGGTCACTGACCCAAATGTAAATCCACTAGATTAGGTTTGTTGATTACAGACTTTGTAAAAATCCAACTTGGTCCCTCAAGCCTTGTTGATAATCTAAATCTTCTCATTCTCGAATCCTCAAGTATCCTCAAGCAAATCTGGCACTTCGAAATCCATAAATGGCAAACCAAGCACAATTGCAAACTCCACGAAATCTCGAACTCTACCAATTGCACAAACTTGAACTCTACAAGCTTGTACTCCAAGAATAATGTAGAAGATGAAATTCAAGTTCTTTCACCAAGGATTTGATCTATGTGTGCAATATGAATATGAAGAAACTCTTTTGGAAAAGTTTAGAAACTTTCTTTGATAGCAACCAAAAGTCTACCCATGAAATAGGGATCAAATCCTTATATATGATAGGTTTTGGAAAGCAAATCACATTGTTTAAATTCAACTAAAAAACTGATCTGCGTGATATTCGTTCCCACGAATTAGGTGTTCGTTTGCATGAATAACATGAATACGAATGACAAATACACATGAGAGGGTGCTTTTAAAATCTGATTTCAAATAACAGATAACAGACATAGTATATACATCGAAGATTCACATAATGAGTCAGAGCACTACGTGGGTAAGTCTCATCAAGAATCAGAGCACCACATAGGTAAGTCTCATACATGAATTCCACAACGAGTGAAAGTGCCATGTGGGCAAGTCTCATCAAGAGAATGAGCGTCACACGGGTAAACCTTGTGTAGACACAAAAATCGAGTTAGAGCGCTATGTGGGTAAGTCCCATAAAGAGTCAAAACACCACATAGGTAGGCCTCGGGACAGACATAAGAAATCGAGTCCGAGCACTATGTGGGTAAGTCTCATAAAGAGTTGGAGTGCCACATGGGTAGGCCTCGAACAGACACATGATCGGATTCAAAACACATATGATTCAGGTTTCGTAGTCAAATTGGGTCACACAAATCATTTATTTCTCATTGAAGGGGTGCCATGGTTTATAAACATTTTTCAACTTAGTACACATGATTGTCATTTCGAAATATAGGCATGAAAAAACATAGTTCTCAAATATTTCACAAAGTGCAGACCAACATTTGAGCAAATATAATACACTTAGGCATTTTCAAGTAGAAGATAAATAGCACTGATCCAGGGTACGAGATTACTTACAAAAAGAGTAAGCATTTTGAACAACCATAGAAGATAAAATACCGTTGATTCGGAATACAAGATTACTCACCGCAAACTTTCAGTCAGCTATGCTAACCCCATTTCCTTTGTCTTTAGTTCCTAGATCATAAGTCAAATATACATAACTATGCACTAGAACATAACTGAGGCATTACTATCGACTACTTATTATTTTTGTAGCTAAATTTTCTTTAACAAATTTTATTCGTTGCTTTGGTAGCCTTAAACTTTAAGTTAGGTCCTGCCTTCTTTTTCTAAATTCATTTTATAGCTAAATTAGTGCTCAAGACATAATGGGTATTACCTTCTTTATTGTTTCATATTTTTTGAAATTTATTTGGGTTTAACGAATCTCACCATTGAGTCCGGAACACCCAAAATAGTCAAGATAGACGACCTTTTATATTTAATTGGCTCCGGGTATTATTAGGGGTAAAATAATAATTTTATATTTTACGTGTCTTAATTTTTTAGGACTTAATTTCACAAATCGGACTTCGCCATTGAGTCTGGAATGCCCAAAAATATTAGGTTACACTATCTTTTTATTTTATTTGGGCATCGGAACCATTTTACCAAATTAAATTAATTTAATTCTTTTATTTTATATTTTATATATATTCAGTCCATAATATTCACATATGTGAAGTTGGCTCAGTGGCCACACACTTGGGTTTAAGGTTCACACATGCACACAAGTCGAGGATTCAAAACTTGGGGGCTACAGCTCTTTTATTTTTTTATTTTTCTAATTTTTCATTTTCCAAACAGTGGATAAAGGGGTAAAATAAGGTTAGGATATCCCGTTCCAACTGTGGTTATCAAATTAGAGCCCTTTTCCGTGTTTCCAAACAGGTTAATTTCCCACTTAACTTCTTAAATCCCAAGCTCTAAACGACAGTAGTTTAGGTTAACCGGATCTGCGCCTGGGTGGGTCCTAACCCGAACCCGAAACCTGACCCAACATTGACCAGTACTGTTCATCTTCTTCCTCAACGTCCCTGTCACTGTTGCCTAATTCTACAAAATTTAAAATTCTATTTCAGTGAAGTTTGAGGGGGTCATTTCTTCTACTTTTAGTTCCTATGAGTTTCTGGAACATTGGGGTCATTTTGGCGTTGCTTTTGAACACTAAAACCCACTAAATGTTTGGATTAAGCTTTGATAATGGCGATTGTAAATTGCCTCGTTCATGCTCATTTTGGCACCAAAATTCATAGTATTTGTTTTATTGTGTTCCTTTTGTTAAGAGGTTTCATTCTCCATTCATAAAAATGGTTTTAGTGGCTATTTTCGGTGGATTGTTTCAAGGACTCGAATCTGCAAGTCGAGATTCTAGGCTCATCTTTGAGCTTCATGGTCACTGACCATTGTTTTCATGACCCTCACAAGACCTAGTTTAAGTCCCAATAAGCCAAACTCAGTTTTGTTTTAGTTGGTTCAAACCAAATCCGAAGCTTTTCATCAATGGCAGTTTTCATGGGTCTTGGTGTTTCTAAGCCCTATTGGGTCTCATTCTCACTCCCAAAATCCTATCACATCATTGGTAAGGCCATGTATGCACTTAAACTCCATTAAACACTAGGTTTTTGCAAAGTTTTCTAGAGAGAGAAACTTGGAAAGATTAGGTTTTTACCTTCAATGACAACTTCTCTCTCTTTCCTTCTTGCTTGATGTTGATCTTCTAGGCTCCTTAAGGTTGGCACAATGCTGGCATGCAAGCTGTTTTCCCTTCTTCTTCTTCTTCTTCTTCTTCTTCTTCTTTTCTTACCCTCTCTCTCTCTCTAAACGTACACACACACTTCTATTAAGCACAACACCTATACATACATATATATATATACATACATATATTTATATATTTTAAGTTGAATGTTGATGTGTTGCATGTATGGGGATTGGTTGTGATGGGTGGGATGGGTGTTTACTTAATATGTATATATATATATATATATATATATATATATCTTATGAGATATATAGCACAAAAATGCTTATAGCCCAGCTGGTTTACTTTTTGTGTATAACATTTTTGGTCTTGGGATCAAATCCCCTGGCCAACACTTTTGGCTTCTTTTTCCAATCTTTTTCTCCTTATGCTTTGTTTGGCGTTTGGCATATTTTATCCCATTCCCCTTTTTGTTTTATTTACTATTTTTCTTCTCATCTACTTATATTTTTTTGTAGTCTTTATTATCTTGGTTTAATTTTTCATAATTTTCATTTTGCTTTGTAAAGTCTCTAATATTAAATTGGTAACTTAATTCCCGATAATTGGATCGAGGTGTTATACCAATCCTTGCCATATGAGTGTGTAACAATCATGCGAAAATACGATAGCCTTTAACTAGAAGCAGGCACGTTCTTCAATGGTCACAAGGCTTAAAGACTCTAGACTCAATAACTTGATGAACTTAATAACTCAATGACAGTTTTGTCATCCACAAATTAGCAAACACTTGTAACGACTAGTACTAATAAAAAAGGAGATGATGAACAATCCCAATCTTGGCTTGGGTCAGGACTAGGTTCGACCCGTGTTAATACAGATCTAATAATGAGTTAAACAGTGTCATTTTATTAAGTAAGAGGCTGACGTTAGCATAATAAAGAAAACCGGATGAATCGATTAGTTTCTAACCAAATTGGACCGATTCACTTGAAAGGTGAATGGATTGGACAGTTTAATTAAGGAATTTCTTGAAATTCTATTTCAACCCCCAAATTTTACGAAAAATACAAAAATACCTAGAAAATAACTAAAAATTTATTTTTAAATCCTTTTTAAATAGAAAAAATTACTAAAATACCCTTAAGCCTAAAATTGGCCAAACAAAGGCTAATTAAAATGCAAAAAGAGTCTAACCCAACGTTTTTAGGCATTTTAGACTAAGTGACAGAGTCCGATTTAGGAAATTAGACCCCGAAAAATATAAACAGAAAAATTGAAATAATTCTAATTGTATCCTAAATAATTAGTTAAGCTATCAATTGAACCCCGATAACTATAAAAATACCTACCTTAACGTTTTTTGACTTTTCGGACTCAACGATGGGGTTAGTTTAGTCAAACGAGATACCGAAAGTACATATACCTAGAAATATGAAATTTTAAAACTACCATTAGTGATATACGGGCTACCAAACGGACAGAGAAAATATAGAAAGGGGCATACTTAACATTTTTGGACACTCTGAACCTAATGGTGAGGTCAAATTAAGCACCCAGGTATCCGAATGCGATCTTGCATGAAGGTGTAAAATTATTAAAATACCCCTAAACCTAAAATAAGTTACCAAAGGCTAATTAAGATCTAGAAAAGTCCAAAATTATTATTTTTGACATTCTGGTCTGAACAGTGATGCCCTTTAAGAAAAATAAGACCTGGTAATAAATTAAAAAATGACAAACATGTCCTTGAGACTTAGTGAAGCTACCAGAAGAGTGTGGGGGGAATTAAAGACCTATATTAATGTTTTAAGAACCGATTGAACTCAAAAATGAAGTCTGTTTAGGCAAACAATAAGTTGAATAATAAGACATAAAAAAGGCAAATGACCGAAATGCCCCTCAAGGCTAAAGTAAACTACACGATGAACTACAAAATGTTGGAAACCCTAATTAAAGATCGTGATGGATTCCTAAACAGTAAGATTAAGTTTAGAACAAATTAAGAACACTAAGTAAGCAAAGAATTAAAATGAGATGAGTACTGATATATTATCAATGTATTCTGATCCATAATTTAGGATCACCAGCAAGGAAATAGGAATAAAACGAGTGCCAAACAAGTTAAATAAAAAAGTAACTGTGGACTCTAGACCATAGGTGAGTAATCTTGAACCTTGACTATTTTTAGAATACTATGATGAATGTTTGAATTACATGCTTTATAACATTATATGCAGTTTTTTTCAGCTTTATGACATATTTCAGACTATTATGTTAAAGTTTCAGTTGCATGACTATTTTCAGAATACTACGATGAATGCTTGAATTATATGCTTTCAAGTAGCAAAATTCTAAAAGAAGTGATGTGTCATCACCCTAGTACACCTTCATTCCAACTAATCAGAACACACGCAGCAAACCCTCTTAGATATATGCCTTGCGTGTATAAGAGCTGTGTATTCAAAATTAGAGAAGTGTTCAATTATAGAGAGAAAGGGAAAGAGGGTAGAAAGAGAAAAAAAGAGAGATCTTGTACATGTACACGAGTGGCATCAATTCAGAACCAAAGGAGATATCCAGCAACCATGGGAGACTCAGATGGAGCTCCAATTCAGGCATGCAACAATGGAGGAGAGAGGGGAAAGAAAAGAGAGAATGTAGAGAGAAAAACTAAGAAACACCTCAAATTTGGACCAAACAAGGTAAAATCTTTTCCTCATGCTCCTATTTCAATTTCTATAGATATTTAGAATGAGATAGACAAAGAAAATAGGCATGGGACCCTAAGAAATCAAAGCTGCCATTAATGGATCTCAAACTTAGACCTCCAGACCAACTTGCATAAAACTTGACTCTTTGTATAGGGACTTAAACTAGATTCTATAAGGGTTAAAATGCAACAAAAATGAGGGGAAATGGCTCAATGATGAGCCACTGAATGGCTAGTTACAATCAAAATGGGATAATTAGGTTCTTGGGTAAACAAGTGTTAAACTTATTTTTGTCGAGTAGGGTCCTAACTGAACCAATTAAAAAAAGGGTTTTGGGGTTAAATTAAACGGTGTCATTTTGGTTTAAGTGGGTAATGTCATGCTGACATCACATCAACACAAGAAACTAGATGAACCGATTAGTTTTCAATTGGACCGAATCGGCTCATTTAAAGAGCAACTGGACCGGACGGTTTATTAAATAAGTTTCTGAAATTCTATTTTAACCCCCAAAAGTTTCTGTTAATTATGAAAAGACCTAGAAAATTTATTAAAAATTAATTTTTAAATCCTTTTTAAGTTAAAAAATTACCACAATGCCCTTAAGCCAAAAATTGGCTAAAACGAAGGCCAATTAAAATGCAAGAAGAGTCTAACCCAATTTTTTGGGCATTGCGGACTCAACAACGGAGTCCAATGTATGAAATTAGACCCTGAAAAATATGAACAAACAAATGGATTAATTTCAATTGTATTCTAATGATTAATTAAGCTATTAATTGAACCCTAATAGTTATGAAAATGCCTACCTTAATATTTTTAGACATTTCAGACCCAATGGTGAGTCTATTTTACGAAATGAAGTCCCAAAATATAGACCCATAAAATACAAAAATTACCAATATGCCCTTAATGACACCAAAGCTAATTAAATGTCAGAGAGGGTCTATCCTAACTTTCTTTGATAGTCCGGAATTAAAGGTAGAGCCCATTTTAGCAAACAAAATATCAAAAAATATGACACGTAAAAGTGTAAAATTATGAAAATATCCTTAGGCTTAATATAAGCTATAGATATGCAAATTAAGATCTGAAAAATCCTAAAATGATTATCTTCGACACTCTGGACCTAACAGTGACGTCCTTTTGAGGAAAACATGACCCGATAACAAACTAAAAAATGGCCAACACGTCCTTAAGACTTAATGAAGCTATCAGAAGAGTATAATTAGAATAGAAAGAGCTCTAAGTTAACGATTAAAATACGTAACACTTTAAATGAGTGCTTAATAAAATCTTGAATTATGTTATAAGGACCTTCGACTAAAGAAAGGATTTTGGCATAAGTGAGTATTTTATGTCATGTTTAAGGTGAATTTTATTATAAATATAAATATCAAATTTTTTTATGACTTTGATAATAGATGTCTTTCACTTAATATTATCTTAAATGACTTATTAATAGATTATCTTTACCTTTATGACTTTTGATAAGCAATACATTATACCCAATTTACATTTTAAATGATTCATTGATATATATATATATACATATATATATACACACACATATATTGTCTTCTTTTCTGATTCAAGGAAATGTTCATAAGATATTCAAAGTACTATACGGTTTCTTACTCATCTTTGAAATGCTTTGACTGAACACTAGATATAGAACTTTTATTTTGATAATTGAGCTTGTGATTGATGATTATCAATTTTAGATGTGATTTTAATGTTTTTGAATGGACCAATCTTCTATGTATGGTCATTGTTGAATAGATTAGGACTTCTCAAACCCTAACCACGGGATATATTGGTGGCGAGCCACATAAAATGGAATTATCGAATTAGTTCTTTGAATATAGATTTCAGTTAGTGAGGTTCTAATTTGCTGACCATAGAAGAGGAATTTATGGGCTTGAAACCCTTATGAATATTGAATATGAATCATGATTGAACTTTGAACCATCAAACTAAGAATTATCAAACTATGATATTATTTATTGAACTGTGTTATTGAACTATGATATTAATTATTGAACTATATTATTTATCGAACTATGTTATTGAACTATGACTATGATTAAACTATAATATTGACTATTAAACTATGGCATTATTTATTGAACTATGTTATTGAATTATGACTATAATTGAACTATGATATTGATTATTGAACTATGACTATAATTGAACTATGATATTGATTATCGAACTATGACTATGATTGAACTATGATATTGGTTATTGAGTTACGATTTTGATTAAACTAAGAACTATTGAATATGAATTTGATATTATTCATTGAACTCTTGTACTTTGATTTAATTATAGACTTGGATATGACGTATCTTATTTCTAAATGAATATAGACATTTTAGTATAGAACTACATAATAGTTTTCAAACCCTTGGCATGCTATGAAATTATCACGGAGTCGTTGTGCTCATTACAGATGTTGACCATGTTTTCAAGCAAAGGTTAAGCAAGCTCATTTCAGGCAATGCGAATTAAGTGTTTAAAGAATGAAACGAATTGTTTTGCTAGATGGATCTTTACTTGAAGATAAATTATGAAATTTTTGCCATGTAAATTTTAAACATGTTATTAATGAGTTAGTTCAGTTGTGTAATCTAAAACTACTCACTAATGCTTTGTGTTATGGAAACTACATCAATCGGAGACAATGGTTGAAATGACTATCCAAGTTATATGGTTTACTTTATGAATATGAAAAGAAAAAAAAATTATTCCACTGTGTTTGATTACTAATAATTAGAAAGAAGATTTGATCATTGAAAGGCTTTGGTGGCCAATCACGAACCCCTAATTCGCATAGGCCGAGTTTCGGGTCATGACAACATGCCTTACAAACATAAGAACACCCTACCGAGGGTTAAGCCAGGGTATATATAAAAACCCTACCGGGGGTTAAACCAGGTATGCATGAGAATCCTACCGGGGATAAAGAGCAGGTAGACTTTCAGATAAATCTTTATAAAAGGTTATGTATCCCATAAGCTCTAAATTATAGTATGGTCGCTACGGTGATAACTTATAGTCCTACGAGACAAAGCTTATAGATATGGCATGTATTGTTTTGATTACTGCTTTTATAGTATCGGAATTCATGATATGATGTTTTATATTGTAAAACTAGTAGGCATAAACTCTTGCCATGATTTCAAGTAGATTATCTTGTAACTTATAGTACAAGCTTCTTTTAACTACCATTCATGAGATTTATACAAGGATTAAAAAAGTTTATGAAAAGGGGTTTTCAGAAATTCATGACAGGGAACTAATGTTACTCACGAACTTTTCATTAAGTTCACAGTATTTTATCCTGTCTTTTTTAGGTGTTAGCTCGGAAAGTTCAAAGTAAAAGACGAACCTAAGATTATAGTCATTTTGGGGAGAGATCTTGACTTTTGACTTATATAGTTTGCTAGTATTATGAATGCCGAGAAAATCTTATGGGTTGTAATATTTAAACATCAGAATGATGTAACGAATCAGAATTTACTTATGCTTTGCCATGTTTTTATTTCCACTACTATGTATAATTGTGAATGCATGGATTTATGTACTAGTTAAGAGGCCTAGGGTTAGACACGTCATTAATATGCTAAATAGAGTTAATGTATTAGCGAAGTGCATAATTGACCGATCATTATCCTTAATCCGCATAAGGTGGGTATTGGGATGTTACATAAAGTGTGAAAGATAAGTAACTACCATTCAGAATGTTGATCAAGAAAAGTGCAAGACTGGTCTAAGTTACAGTTGTTAAAGAAAAATAGGTGACTAGGGTTAGTTGATAAGATACAAAGGTGAAGAAAATCATAAATTATGCTTTGATCGGATGTGGCTGTATTTATTTAGATTAATATATTATTATGAAATTGAAAAATCGATGCTTCCACAGATAAAAAAATCTCATGCCCTACATTCGATTCTATTCTTCTCTATAAAGGGTAGGATTCAAGGGGTGACACTTGAGATCCATATTTTTTATTTTAACACATAATATGTAACACCCACCTCTATAAAAATAAGGTCATTAAGAAAGAACAAGAAAAATTATCTTAACATAGAACTTTTCCAAGTTCCTTAAGACACTGTTACGACATGACCTCAACTGAGGTTAAAAACTAACCTAATCATGGGTCAAGTTGACCTAAGGTAGGTCAATAAAACTAAATAGCTTGAGTGATAATATATCACCAACGTGTAGTGAGGGGAGATATAACCCCAAATATGGAGAATTAATAAATAAAATAATTATTTATTAATTAAAAAAAAAGGAAAATGCAAACTAAATACCTAAAGTATTAAGAAAAATAAAGCAAAAATATAAAAAATTATATTAAGCATTATGTGAGCTATACATAATACTAGAGGAAAAATACACGCACTCAAGTGTGTGTGTGTGTGCGCATTTATAAGTACAGAGAAATAAAAGAAAAATGAATGAAAAAGGATCTAGACCATCATATGACTTGCACATGATGGGAAAAATGACATATTATGTGTGTTGGTGTATACATGTGTATATATATATATGCATGTATATATATATATATATGTATGAATATAAAATTAAAAAAAAATATGGTAACTTGTAAAAGGAAAAAAGAAGAAAAGTGAAAAAGAAAAGGGGTTGCTTGTGGGAAACCAAAAAAAGATTGACCAAACACAACCCCATACTCAAAGGCCACACCTTGGTTGCCATTAATAGAAACCCACCATGTTTGAAGCCTAACCTTGACGAGAAAAGCATTGAATTCTAAGGAAGAAATTTGAGCTTATATGCAAACCCTTGCTCGATCTTATGATCACCTATTGAAAGAGCAAGAGAAAATGGGAAAATTCGTGCAAAAGGAACTAGAGAGGTTGTTTGTAGAGGGAAAGAAAGAGGAAGGACGAACATACTCCTAAGACTTAATTAAGCTACTAGAAGAGTATAAGACATAAAGAAGAACCCATACCAATGTTTATAAGGACTTCTGAGTCCGGAAATGAGACTCGTTTAAGATAATTGGGTATCAGAAGCACGACATAGGAATGGTAAAATTACCAAACTACCCCTAGAGCTTAATTAAGCAATCAAATGAACTTAGAAAGTAAAAGAGGGATATGTATTATGATTAAAAGACCCTTTGAACTCAAAGATGAAGTCCGATAAGATAAATGAAGTACCGAACAGTACAAGACACATAAAGGGCAAATGACCAAAAACCCCTTAAAGGTTAAAGTAAACCACACAATGAACTAAGAAGTATTAGGAACCCTAATTAAAGATCGTAAGGGAATCCTAAACAGTAAAACTAAGTCCAGAAGAGACTAAGTACATTAAATAAGAAAAGATTAAGCTGAGTATCTATATTGATATAGCACCGATGTATTCTAATCCATGCTTTAGAATCACCGACAAAGAAATAGAGATAAGAGGCATGTCAAGGCAAGCTGAGTAAGCAAGTAACTATAGATTATAGACCACAAGTGAGTAACCCTGAACCTTGAAAGGGAGATTTTCTATTAAATATAATTCTTACAGTTTTACGATACTACATGCAGTACCTTTACAGTTATGAAATTATATCAAATGTTTTGACTGCATGATAGTTTTCAGAATATAGTGATTGATATTTGAATTGTATGTTTCTAAGTAGCATCTTTTTAAATGCTTATTAGTATATCTTCAAATTATTTATACTAGATGGATAGCTTATTGAAAAGTTTTGCAAGCATGATTTAATATAAAACTATATGCCTTACAAAATAATCATGCCCAGTTGGGGGGTTAAGCCATATTCATGACAAAGTCATGCTCGATTGGAGGGGGGTTAGTCTAGGCTGTGTGGGCTCAGAGTTCTAGATTACACTTAGTTGCACAGGTGACTATACAATACAAGATTGAATAGCCGCCCAAGTGGTTATATCAGATAAGATTAAAGAAAGAAAAATTGGCATATACATTGTTTCATCACTCAGTTTTCAACTATAACTTTATGTTTATTATGTTTTACCTTGAAAAACTATCTAGCAAAAGAATTTGCATTTTTTTAAAATGTCTTATGATCAGTTATACGAATACGTTCTAAGAATGCTAATAGCTTTTAATACAACTCTTTTAACTGCTATCCCAGAAAGCCAGGAATGTTTATAAAAGCTATGAAGGTTTATGAGAGTCATAAATATTTCTAAATATTTATGAAAATCCATAAAAGCCAAGAATGTTCATGAAAGACATGAATGTTTACAAAATTCATAAATGTTTCTAAAAGTTTATAAAAGTTATAAATGTTTACAAAAGTCAGAAATGTTTCCAAATGTTATGAAAGTATATGAAAACTTATGCAAAGTCATGACAGGTTTTAAAAAAGGGTTCTTCCAAAAATCAACGACAGAGAACTTGTGTTACTCACGAGCTTTTCATAAAGCTCATAGGTTTCATCTTGTGTATTTTCAGGAAGGACTAAGAAGTTGCAGGTTCAGATGATAGTGAGCTATGATGAATAGAGACTCTAGCTAGAAGATGATTAGTATCCTAGTTATAGAAGCACCAACATGAGGTGATAATACCAGATTATTGTGACAGCTTAGAGTAAGGGTAGAATGTGAATGATGTAATAGTTCAGACACTTATATGTAATGTAATGTTGGGCTTATATTATTGTAACTCTGATGTAACGTTATTTGTGCTTTGCTAAGTGAGACTGCATTCAAACAAAAGATTTTTACAGACTCAGATTTTCGCTCCAAGTTTTTATATGACTGAATGAATCTATTTGGATATGTAAAGAGGCTTTCAGTTAAACATATCATTAATATGCTAAAAAGAGTTAGCATATTGGCGATCTATCTAATTGGCTAGTCATTATTTCTGATCTACGTAGGGTGAGTGGTATCTGGTAGGAGTGTCAATTTTTGACACGACACGATAACACGACTCGAACCCGACACGTAATTAGCGGGTTTGGGTTAAGCTTATATGAGTTTGGGTCATAAACGGGTCAACCCGTTTAACACGTTTAATAAACGTGTCGTGTTCGGGTTGTAATCAGGTTGATCCGTTTAACACGAAATAACCCATTTAATTATTCGTGTCAACCCGTTTAATACAAACCCGCCTAACCCGTCTAACCCATTTATTACCCATATAAGTAAGGTTAGTTTTGCAAATTACATCCAAACAAAAACCCTAATGAATATTAGATTTTAAAACTTACTCTCAGTTAAAAATAATTATTATTACTATAATATGTTAAAAAATGAATAAATTAGAGTTTATCTAGTAATTTTATTATGAAAACAGGTTATACAATTTAAATGGGTCGTGTTATTCATGTTTTAACATAACCTATTTAATAAACGGGTTATACGGGTCGTGTCGTGTTATTCGTGTTTTAACATGACCTGTTTAATAAACGGGTTATACGAGTCGTGTCGTGTCACCCGTGTATTATACAGGTCGTGTTAGAGTTGAGCAAGTTGACACGATTAATTAATCGTGTCGTGTTCGGGTCGACCCATATAGTATAATACTCTTACCTTGACACGACACGAACACGACACGACACGACACGATTGACACCCCTAGTATCTGGGATGTAACAGCATGTCTTATTTGAAATGTGGTAATTATAATTAATTTAATAAATAAATAAAAATTTAAAATTAAATGAGAACTCCGACGAAGACTTATCTCTATTTATTACGAAATTTAAATTGATTTGGAGATAACTTTTTTTTTTATGAGGATGACGTGACGAAAGGACCCTTGTCCCAAACTGAACCTGTTATCATCCCTACTCATTTTAAACCCAAACCTGTTGGGAGTTCTTGAATTTGGTTCAATCTAACTCTAAAACAACTCATATGAACCAGTTCATGCCTAAACAAATCTTTATATAAACAGCTTCTACAATTTATTTATTTTGGTTTTTCCAAGTTCATAATAAATTCCCATTCATTTTGAATTTCAACAACACTATCTGTGATTTTTAGATGAAAATTTTAATTAACCTCTTTCTTTCTACAAATTTAATGAGTAATAATTAATGGCCTCGGCAACTGAACCCCATTAACACAACCACCATATCCAAGTCTCTTCCATGATTGGTGATGCAGATCTTTAAAAATACAAGTTAAAACCACATATAGAATCAAATATGGTTTGTTGGTCACTACTCTAAGATCGATGACAAAGAACCCACATCTACGCCTCTTCCATGAACGATGTTGAAGAACCGTCAACAATAATAATCAATGTTCTTCTTTGTGGATTTTTTGTAGCATGCTTTCCAATAGCTTCTGCAATTGAACCCTCATTAGCTCTTCAATGATCGATGATGAAATGTTTCACCACTATGAGACAATTAGAGTTGGTTTTTGTTCTTGATCTGCCTCTTCTACCATGAAAACATCAGTGCGTTTTAGGCGTTGGGCATTACTGTAATGAAAAGAAGGGCTTCTAATCGTCGTCTTTGAAAGAAGAATGTGGATTTTCAATTTGGGAGAGATGAGGCAAAGTGGAAATCTGTTCAACTAAAAAACACCCCCTCGTTAGAATACATAGACAGCCTGACTTTGGATACAAATTAGATTTGATGAGAACTGATATGCCAAAAATGATGGAACAATTCGAAACTTGACACGTGTATGGTTTTTTCTACGCAGGTCATAAAGTATCTGACTATACAGATCTGACGTTGGATCAGCAAGCTCGGGAGCAATTGTCCTCGAGGGGACCGACCTCATCATCTTTGTCATCTTGGCCTACCAACCTCAGAATAGAGAAGCATGACGTAATATGGTAACTGCCATCTTCAGACAACAGTGAATCCCAAATTTTATGGTACCAACTCCTACCCACTTTGGAAGACAATCTTCTTATAATTATCACCTTTAAGGTACGCTTGAGGGGGATGGAATTATTATCCTTTCTCTGTTTTTCACTTACTCTGGACTGACTTCACCATCGGAGTGGCTACTGCCGGAGCCATCCCGGCAGCACTCTAACTCCCTTTCTTTTTCAGAATCCATACCGACGAAAAACTGAGCCTCGGCATATCAGAAAAGTGCAACATCAGCTTGGCTCCATTTGTGGGAAACGACAGTCGTTCTCGTTAATTCTATTGTCTCAGAAGCATCTTCTTTGTCATGGCTCCTAATTTTCGTCCAAGACCAGGTTCCCAGAACCAGCTTCCAACTGAGAATGAGAAGGGGGGAGACCCCTGATCATGTATAGTAGCAGCTTGATCATATTCGGAGATAGTCTGATTTGATGTAGGAACAACTCTTCGCCATATCTCAGGTTCTGGCTTCTTTGACCCAGAACCTGCAAAGCCGCCATGTCCATCTTCCACCAAGCGTGCCTAAAGGAGGAACTCAACTCCCTTTTACCCATGGCAGAGAACATCATGATGAGGAAGATCCTATTGCACGTCCGTCGCATCCCCAAGGCATCGTTCATGCCGGAGGTGATCCCTAGCCGTCAAACGTCCGTGGAGGAGGGATGTCGAATCCTCGTCCTACTGTCCATTATCATAATAGGACAAGGATCCTGAGCCCTGCGAATTCGAGGGCTGACCCAATACAATCAGATCTCTAGCCACCGCAGGCATCAATTCCTCCACCTCGAGGGCAACTAAATCATACTATTGCCAGACAGGAGCACCCCTTACACACGGGACCCGAGGCCATCATGCTAGGGCGTAATCAGCCAGCCTCATCCAAAGTACCTCTGAGGGCCGAAGAGGTAGTGGATTCAGTTGAACAAACAGCCCTTACCAAGGGGGACAACTTCCCTCCCAAGCAAGATGAGCTAGCGAAACTGCTCCGAAGATTCACCACTCCATTCATCCCAGCGATAATGGCAGAGGAGCACCCCTAGAAATTCGTTGTCCTAAAGTTCACCCTGTATGACGGGTCAGAAGACCCTGGGGACCATCTCTCCCATTATCAACACATGATGGCTCTGCATGGGGCTACCGACGCCTTCTTGTGTCGTACGTTCATAACAAGTCTTCAAAGGCGCCACTCTAAGGTGGTTCCATAGTCTCCCACAGGAGTCAATCCCTAATTTTATGAGCTTAGCAAATGGTTCCTTGATTGGTTTTTAACTAGCAGAAGGCTCAGGAAGGGCCCCGAATTTCTTCTATCGATAAAACAATAGAAGAGGGAGTCACTTCGGGAATACATCGCTCTATTCAACTTCGAGCTCACGGAGGTTATGGACTGTAGTCCGAGCTTCTTAGTAATAGCCCTCCACGCGGGACTAGGGCGCCGGGTGATTCCATGATTCCTTAACAAAGAATCCTTCTACCGACATGGCGTCAGCTCATGGATCAGGTGCAGAAGTATATAAATCTAAAGGATACAAAGACGTTCTTCTGAAAAGCTAAGGAGCAAGCTCAGAAAGATGATAACACCTAGAAACGAGACCTTGGCAGCACCAAGAAGAGGGGAAGAAGTCCGGACAAGAGGACGGTACCCAAAACTCAAAATAGTCCTAATTCTGGAAAATTTGGGGCACTCACATCTTTGAATGCATCCTTCACCCACATCCTCTAGGAGGTCCAGACACGAGAAGATCTGAGGTGGCCAGAGCCTTTGAAAAGCAGTCCAGACACTAGAGATCGAACCAAGTACTTCGACTTCCACAGGGATCACGGACACGCTACCTGAGGAATACAAGATCCTCAAACAAAAGATTGAATAGCTGATCCGACGGGGAAGTCTGAGGGAATTCGTCCAATGAGATGGAAGGCAAAATCCTCGAAACGACAGGCCACAGCAGAAGCGACAAGATCAAAGGCCCGAACAAGGGGAGGATCAGAATGAGCAACCACGCCAGAATAATCAAGTCATTTTCGTCCTCCATGCCGACAGCTCGTTAGCTGGGATGTCTAATCGAGCGACGAAGCGCTATGTTCGAGAGGCAAGGGTAGAACCAAGCATCCTCCAGATCTCCACAGTTGGGAAAAGGCCAAAGCCCCTGCCACATATCCAGTTTTCTGAGCTGGACCTTGTCAGGGTGCATTGCCCCTACAGTGATGCCCTCGTTGTCTCACTTAAAGTGGCAAATTTCAAAATTAGGAGGGTGTTGGTGGACATAGGAAGCTCTACCAACGTGCTATTTTATGAACCATTACGACACATGAAGCTTAGTATTGGCGACCTCAAAGCCACTGCCGCTATAATGGTAGGATTCGACGAGAGCCTGAGCTCACCGATGGGCAGGATAGATCTATCGACCATAATAGGAGAGGGGGATGCTCAGAAGACGCTAATCTCAGAATATATGGTCAGTGGACTCCAAATCTCCTTACAGCATCATCATTGGAAGGCCATGGCTCCACCAGATGGGGGTGGTCACTTAAACCCTCCATCAATGTCTGAAATACGTCCAGAATGATAAGGTCTGCACCATCAGAGGCTGCCAGCCCACAGCTCAAGAATGCCACGCCGTGGCGTTAAAAGAAAAGGACACTGAAATAGCAATTACAAATACCTCGGGAGGATCAAAATCTTGCACCTTCTGAACCTCACAAGACTACGGAATGCCCTTTCGAGATTAATGGGCCACTAAGCCCTTGAGGGAGAGAGAGCTTGGCAGCACTAATGCAGGAGCCCGTTAGGGTATTGGTGAGTTCTGAAAGAAGAGAGCGTTACTTACAACTAGGCGTAAACTTGTCCCAGTCTGAGCAAGGGGAGATCTTTGAGTTCCTGAAGGATAATCTATCAGTTTTTGCCTGGGAAACTAATGATATGGAAGGGATAGACCCCACTCTCATTTCCCATAAGCTGATGACCGATCCGAACCATCCTTCAGTAAGGCAGAAAATGAGGACCTTCACTCTCAAGCGGCACAAAATCATTAATGATGAAGTCCAAAGGTTGTTAGACGCCAAGATGATAAGGGAGGTGTTCTACCTGGAATGGCTCGCCAATGCAGTCCTTGCCAAGAAAAAGAACGGCAAATGGCGGGTCTGCGTTAACTATACAGACCTCAACAAAGCCTATCCTAAAGACAGTTTTCCCCTTTCAAGGATCGACCAGCTGGTCTATGCAACCGCGAGCCACGAGCTGATGAGCTTTATGGATGCATATTCAGGGTACAATCAGATTCAAATGTACCCTCCAGACCAGGAAAAGACGACATTCATATCTGAACGGGGCCTTTATTGCTACAGGGTGATGCCGTTTGGGCTGAAGAATGCTGGTGCCACGTATCAGCGGTTGATGAACAAGATGTTTAACCTCCTGATCGGTAGCACGATGGAGGTCTACATAGACGACATGCTGGTTAAAAGCCTAAAGAATGATCAACATATCCAACACTTAAGGTAGACCTTTAGCATATTGAAGTAGCACAAGATGAAATTGAACCCCTCAAAGTGTACCTTTAGAGTCACTAAAGGGAAATTCCTAGGTTTCCTGATCTCTCAGAGGGGAATAGAAGTGGACCCCTCACAGATCAAAGCACTAACCGAACTGGAGTCACCAAAATCCAAAAAAGACGTACAGACTTTAAACGACAGAATCGTAGCTCTAAATAGGTTCATTTCCAAGTCCACCGATCGCTAGCTCCCGTTCTTCAAAGCCCTAAGGGGGAATGAGGCCCTTAAGTGGACCTCAGAATGCAACTAGGCCTTCCATGAATTAAAGCAATACATGGCATCCCCCGAGCTCCTATTTAAACCAATACAAGGGAAAAAGCTCCTCTTGTACCTCACGGTGTCAAAGATTGTCGTAAGTTTGGCAGCTTGTTCGAAAGGAAATGGGGACACAAAAGCCGGTATTCTACGTCAACAAAGCGCTCCTGGATACAGAGAAGAGGTATCCCAAGGTAGAAAAGTTGGCGTTCGCCCTTGTAATCTCTACTCGAAAGCTCAGTCCATATTTTCAAGCGCACCCTATTGTGATCCCAACATCCTACCCTCTAAAAGCCATTTTGCACAAGCCTGATATCTCAGGGCGGCTAGTCAAGTGGTCTGTGGAACTGGTGGAGTTCGATATATCCTATGTACCCCGAACCTCCATTAAAGGTCAAGCCCTGGCAGATTTCGTCACAGAATTCACTCTAGCGCCGCACGACGAACCCATGATCGATACCGATACGGCGATGTGGCAGCTATACGCTAACAGCTTATCTATTGACAAAGGTTTCAGAGTGGGCATTGTGCTCCGATCCCCAGACGGGATTGCAATAGAAAAAGTAGTTACCCTGGGGTTCAGAGCTTCGAATAACGAAGCTGAATATGAAGCACTAATCCTCGGTATGAGGTTGGCTCTAGAATGCGAAGCTCAAAGTCTCGAGGCATTTTCTGATTGCCAACTAGTAGTGAGCTAGGTCCTGGAGGAGTTCACCACCAAAGATGACAGAATGATCAGATACACAGAATTGGTGGATTCGCTGAAGAAATCTTTCTCGGAGTTCACTATTTATAAGATCGAGAGGGGTTAGAACACCCGAGTTGATGCCTTAGCAAACATGGCCTCTCACCTCAAACCTGATGGGGATTTCAAAGTCGGTATCTCTTTTCAAGCTACGCCAAGTATCGAAGAAGTTCAATCCACGCATTCCTCAAAACAAAGTCAAGACCGGAGGATGCCTATCCTCTTGTACCTGAAAGATGGGCAACTTCCAGAGGACAAGAACCAAGCTCAGAATATACGGATCAGAGCAGTGCAGTACCTTATCATAAACGGGAAGCTTTACCGTAGGTTATATACCCAGCCTCTCCTGAGATACTTATCCCCAGATGAATCCGAATACGTCCTAGCCGAATTCATGAAGAAATATGTGGGAATCATAACGGTAGCAGAACTATCACCCACCAGGCTTTGACTCATGGTTACTATTGGCCTGGTATGCTCAGACACGCCAAAGAGTATGTGAAGAAGTGCGATAAGTGTCAACGCTTCACCTCATATCAGTATCAGCCACACTATGAGCTCACCCTCATTGCCAGTCTATAGTCCTTTGCCCAATGGGGAATGGACATTGTAGGGCCGCTGCTAAAGGCCCCGCAGAACAGAAGATATTTGCTCGTCGCCATCGATTACTTCTCCAAGTGGGCGGAGGTAGAACCCTTAACTTACATTACCGAAATAGAGGTGAAAAATTTCATGTGGAAAAACATAGTGTGCAGGTTTGGTATACCCTGTGTTATTATATCTGACAATGGCACCCAATTCGCTGGGAAGGTATTCAAAAAATTCTGTAGTGACTTGTATATTAGCCACCACTTATCCTCGCTAGGGCACCCCCAGGCTAATGGGCAGGTTGAGGTCACCAACCGTACGACCCTCGATGCCATCAAAAAGAGATTGGAACAAGCCAAAGGAAGTGGGTCGAGGAGCTCCTATCGGTACTCTGGGCCTACCGAACCACAAGAAGGATACCAACCGCTGAGACGCCGTTCTCGCTTGCATACTGTACCAAAATGGTCATTCCAATTGAGATCGGTATGCTCACACTAAGGACAGAAGCCTTCAACCAGGAAACCAATGATCACCAATTGGCAGAAAATCTCGACCTGCTAGAAGAAAGAAAAGAATACGCTGGAATCAGGGTTAAGGAGTATCGGCAGTAGAATGGCTAAGAGCTTTAATCAAAAGGTGAGACCTCTGGTTTTTCAGCTTGGCGACCTTGTACTTGAGAAGGGTTTTTCCCAACACTAAGGATCCCACTATGGGGAAGCTCTCCCTGAATTAGGAGGGGCCCTATAAAGTCGTCAAAATTGCCAGGCCCACGACCTACTGGTTAGAGGATATGTCTGGTAAGCCCGTTCCTAAGCCTTGGAATATCGAACACCTGAGAAAATATTATCAATAAAGTCTCTCTTTCCCTTTAAAAGTATTCTTCAATTTAATGCACAGATCTCCAGATCTAGTCCATCTTAAAAGACTCCTACGAGCACAAGTGTTGTAGGCATGGTCTCAATTTAATGCACAGATCTCCAGATCTGGTCCATTTTAAAATACTCCTACGAGCACAAGTGTTGTAGGCATGGTCTTAATTTAATGCACAGATCTCTAGATCTGGTCCATCTTAAAAGACTCTTGCGAGCACAAGTGTTGTAGGCATGGTCTCAATTTAATGCACAAATTTTCGGATCTGATCCATCTTAAAAGACTCCTGCGAGCACAAGTGTTGTAGGCATGGTCTCAATTTAATGCACAGATCTCCAGATCTGATCCATCTTAAAAGACTTCTACGAGCACAAGTGTTGTAGGCATGGTCTCAATTTAATGCACAGATCTCCAGATCTGGTCCATCTCAAAAGACTACTACGAGCAAAAGTGTTGTAGGCATGGTCTCAATGTAATGCACAAATCTCCAGATCTGGTCCACTTTTAGGCCAGAGGTAGTCTCGTTACTTCCTTGTTACAAGTGTTTTACCTTTGGAGCCCTGACTAAGGGTTAATGCTTTCAAGTCTGAAGTATTATTAATTATCTTGTTAATTACAAGTGTTTTACCTCGGGAGCCCCGACTGTGGGTTAATGCTTTCAGGTCTGAAGTATTATTAATTATCTTGTTAATTACAAGTGTTTCAGGTCCATACGATACCAGAGTCAGTTACGGAAGAACGACAATAAAGAAAAATTGCTTTTCATTAATGAAAGCCCAAGAGGGCTGAAGGTTACAAGAAAAAAAACCTATTCTATTGTGATAGGGGCAACTTCGGAAATAGGCACGACATCCTCGACAATGGCACCCTTAGCTGGCTGGACAGGGGCAAGCTCGAGAGAGGTTGGCTTTAGATCTTCCACCTCTACATCATCCACCCTACAGATGTCCACGTCGGGGTAGGGCTTTTGGATCCTTTTCCGGAAAAAAGAGGTATCCAGTATCGATAAACTCTCGTCCTAACTTGTTCACCTTGTCCATGAGCTCTCTCTCCGTCTCCTCCCTAGCCGCTGCTCGGGCTACCTCTACGCTGGATAACAGCTTCAGAGCTGCCGCAGCCTCTGCCTCCTCCTTCTCATTCTTTATTGACTCTAGGCAAACGACAAGCTTATTCCTCTAAGACTGGAGAACGCCTAGTGCATCCACTGCCTCCTTGTGCTTCCCTTCAAGGGAATTGTACTTCTCTTCAAGAGAGTGAAAGGCAGATCGAGAGGTGGCGAGTTCAGTATGGGTTGCATCCAGCTTCGGACTGAAGTTTCCTCACCCTCTCGGAGTCTTCGGGGTGGTCTAAAATGGCGTCCATTGCTTGGGCAACCTGCAAACGAGAATGAGAGAGTTAGCAAAAGAAAAAAAAAAATTTTTTTTTTTGGGGAATAACACTTACCCTTGCATGGCCTACCATGAGGTCAATAGCAATCTGTCGCAGGTTCAGACCCCGAAAGGACGCAGACCACAACGCCATGAAAGCGAGCCTCACGGCCTCTGCTCTAGAGAATGCACTAGCAATGGCAGGGGGGACGGTGTTGGGCCTCCCCATACTACAAGGCACTGAACCCGCCTTTGAAGATAGAGGTGGGAGGGGCTCCTAAGAAGAAGTCGGAGCCCCTTGTTCTGCGGTTGCCTCTAGAGAGGCAATAAGAGCTGCTTCAGACGCCCCGGTGTTTGTCCTCCTTTTCTTCTAAGGAGGGTGAATAGTAGTGGAAGAAGATGGGCCCTCGGCCTTCTTCTTTGTACTCGGTATATAGTCGGAAAGCTTAAACTTTTTTAGTCTGACAACCCTATTCTTCACCAACTTTGCCTCCATCAAGTTCTGCGCAGAAGGAATCTGGTTGTGAGGTGGGTGGAGGGGCTGCAGTAGTCGCCGATACTTTTCCTGAAGTTCGGGGGTGAAGGTTGGTCTCCTTCAAGCTTTCTTATCTGCAAAACACCATGAAAAACAAAGGAAAACAGCAAGTCAGTCCAAGAGAGATGAGAATGGAAAAAATTAACCGTTACAGGTCTGAGGTCTCACCCTTGAAGCCGGTGTGCCGAGGAAAAAGACTCAACTGGTCTTCAAAATTTTCGTGCTCCCAGCCTCCTCCGACGAAGAAATACCACTTCCTCCATGTCTTGTTGGAAGTGGGTACCGAAGTAAGGGGTCTGAACTGTTTATCAAAGGACATGTACTAAAGCCTCTCAAACCTGAGGTACTTCATGTCCATGTTACTTCGGATGAGGCCCAGATCCACCTCCACTCCGTTCTTATGACCTAGTACTAAGAAAGCCATAAGTTGCCTCCAACTGTTGATATTAAGATCAGCGGGGCAAATTTTGAACCAACTAAAGAACTTATTTAGAAGGGGATGCAGGGGGAATTGTACACCGATCTTGAACCACTCGACATAGGCGCAGATCTCCCCCCGCTAGATGTCCGAAGGACGATCGGACTTCTCGGGAACCCTACAGGACACGTTTTTTGGAAATATATACTGCTTCCTAAAGGTTTTCAACACTTCTTCAGTGATAACACTTTCCCCTTCCTCTCTTTGAGATCGGCCCGAGGTACCGACCTCCTTGTTCCTAGACTCGAGATGGGCTTCAATAAACACCACATCGGACTTACTACTGGATTCATGACTAGACTCACCGGAGGAGGAAACCCTATCAATACCTATTTCTATGTTTTCTTTAATCTCCCTACTGTCGGAGTGAGTGTTTGAATCCGACATGTTAAGAAACAAAAAATGGAGGAGAGGAGTAGAAGGAGAAGAAGGAAACGATTAAAACAGAAGGGGAAGAAAAATTACTGGCTCATCAGAAAGAAGAGGGTCAGACGACAGTGGTCGTTAAAGAGATGCTAGAAATCGCACTGAGGGACCGGAGATCGCATAGTGTTGCCAAAAATCGCACAGAGATTCTTCAAGGATATATGAAAAACTCTAAAAGAAAAACAAATAGCAATCTTTGCTATTTATACGAGCCTAAAAAAGCATCATTTAATGTCTCGATAACCAAATGACGGCTGAATAATAAATGATCTCGATTACCGAAACGATAATACGCGTGATGATTACACCGTGACGACTCCTGTCCCCTCGGAATATGGAACGACACATTAATTATTGTACACATGACCCTTCAGAAACCCAAGCCTGAGTTCTGTAGGCGTGCTTAGAACTAAGGCTTAGGGGGGAGTAGTTGATACGCCAAAAATGATAGACCAATTTGAACTTGACACTTGTCTGGATTTTTCTGCGTAGGTCATAAAGTAACCGACTATATAATCTAACGTCGGATCAGCAGGCTTGGGAGCAATTGTCCTCGGGGGTACCGACCTCATCATCTTTGTCATCTTGGCCTACCGACCTTGGAACAGGGAAGCATGACATAATATGGTAACTGCCATTCTCTAGACAATAGTGAATCCTAGATTTTACGGTACCAACTCCTACCCACTTTGGAAGACAATCTTCCTATAATTATCACCTTTAAAGTACGCTTGAGGGGGATGGAATTATTATCCTTTCTCTGTTTTTCACTTACTCTGGATTGACTTCACCATTGAAGTGGCTACCACTGGAGCCATCCCGACGGCACTCTAACTTCCTTTCTTTTTCAGAATCCATACCAATAAGAAACAGAGCCTCGACAGAGAAAAAAAGTGCAACATCAAGAACCTATATTTTATTTTTTTAAACTAAAATACGTTACCGAACTAGGCCTCGTATCTAGAACATACTCTTCAGTGAACTCGATTCTACCACTTCCCAAACAGTCCCTTAAAAACTCCCTTCGCGCGCACGTAGTAACCAGGCGCCAACGATGGCAACAAGAAGCATTAACCAACGTCCCAAAATCAGAACACCCAACTCACAACACTCTCCTCCATCAAATGACAAAACCCTAACCCTAACCCTAACCCTAACCTAAAAAATGGGACGAAAATCGATTATAAAATCAACTCTGGCCACAGTGTTTGTACTCTTAGCCTGCTATGCATTCTTCAACACCTTCATCTACCCCAACCCTTTAAGGCTCGAAGAACTCAGTCTCCGGTTTGATCCCCGGGGAAATTCTCTTAATTTTCCCGCAAATTCAGGGCCTGTCAAGGTTTACATGTACGATCTGCCAAGAAAATTCACGTATGGGGTCATAGAGAGTTATGCGATGGCTCGTGGGGGGTTGAAGGCTCCCGTTAACGATGTAACGAAGCTGAGGTACCCGGGGAATCAGCACTCGGCCGAGTGGTACTTGTTCGCGGATTTGACTCGGGCTGACCAGTCCGGGTCTCCTGTCACCAGGGTTCTGGACCCGGAAGAGGCGGACCTGTTCTACGTGCCGTTCTTTTCGTCATTGAGCTTGGTGGTGAACCCGATTCGGCCAGCAAGTGTGGCCGGGGACGGACTGGTGTACAGTGATGAGGAGATGCAGGAAGGTTTGATTGACTGGTTGGAGGGGCAAGTGTATTGGCCGAGGAACAATGGTTGGGATCATGTGTTTATATGTCAGGACCCGAATGCATTGTATAAGATTGTTGATCGGGTGAAGAATGGCGTGCTGCTGGTATCTGATTTGGGGAGGTTGGGTCGTGATCAGGCGTCGCTGGTGAAGGATGTGATTTTGCCGTATTCGCATCGGATTAACACCTTTAATGGGGGCGTTGGTATTGAGAGTCGCAAGTCATTGTTGTTCTTTATGGGGAATCGGTACCGAAAAGAGGTAATTGTTTATACTCGTGTTAATTATTCCTAGGGATATAATTGGGATATAAATTGGGGATACATAGTATTTTCCTTATTCTTTGTACCCATGCTTGGTTTTATTTTAAGATTGTGATATTTGTTATAAATAATCCATTTCCTGTAGGTTTGCTAATTTACATAAAGAAGAAAAACAACATAATTCCGTGCAGGACTCACACACTAGCCATTCTAGGGACAATTGAACTTATCTTTATCGAAGCATGATCAGTGTTACTTAATGCTAGTACTATTTTCTACTTGTAACTAAAATTGGCATGTGGATGTGAAGTCTTTAACTTTTGTCAAATGTCCTAACAAAGCCTTAAGCTGATCACTAGAATTGAAGGAGTACTTTTCATCTTCTAGAAATCCTTTTGGAGCCCTTAACTTGCATTTGTTGCCTCTTCACATTGGCCTTTTTCTTTTTCTTTTTTCTTTTTCTTAAACTCTGTTGAGGGGAACTAAACCACCCCATTTATTTATTTTTTCTTTTATTTGTCTCCTCTTGGTGCTACCTGAGAGTTCCTATAAGTATTAGTATTGTAGTCTCATATTTTTGACTCTAGCTACTCATCCATCTTTAACATTCTAGTTTAAGTTTTTGAGAACCTAGAAGTTTAATCGGATATCGCATTTGAATCTTGGTAGTAGTTCTTCTATCGCATCTACATTTGTAATGTTAGGTTGATGTATTGAGATGTAGAAGTACATGCTAAATAAAAACAAATTGCACTTTGTGCAGATCTTTGTTTCTAGATGCCTACTTGTAGAGATTCTTGAAGATTGATTCCATTGGGGGAATGATGTGTTTATACAGCATCTTGTTTTGTTAATCAACAAAATTAGTGGGAATGACATGTTCATGTTTCATGTTTAGTCCAAACTCCAAAGTGGGAATGGGCTACTCTTCAACAGTGGTTGATGTGTTATAATATAGCAGGGATCTAAGCAATAAACACATTGGTAGAATGATTAATCACGGGGGATGTGGGAATGAGGAGGTGGGTGGGGCCAGGTTGGTAGGCAAAAGGAGGAATATGATGGCATGGGGTTCGATACAAGGCATATTTCACAAAGCTGTGGGAGGGTTTGTCTCATGCTGATGAAAGTCGGTCCTATAAGGGTTTTGATTTAGTCCGTTTCTATGATATTTACAGGGAGTGGTATAATACATATACATATTTTGATAATTAAAAATCCACTATGTATCCAAAAGAAGTGGTATAATGTTTTGAGTTTTTTTTTTTTCCGAGAGCTTTCATGCTTCGTTTCTTTGAATCCGTTAGCAACCTTTTAGTGTAGTTTTGATGTAGTCCACAAGGGGCTTAAGAAAAAAGTGCACCTGTCCTACATCACGTTTTATGTCTCTACTTGACCTCTAGTATACTTCCATTTCTTTATTTTTTTGATCGGTAATACTTCCATTTCTTTATTGAATTTCTCGTATTCCCAAAAAAGAGAGTTTTCCTTAGCAATAAATTTGTTTCACTAAATATCTGAGTATCATAATACGAAACTGTCTAATGTCGTTTCGTAAAACTCTTTTTGGCATTAAATATCAATTCTGTGTCATAGTGTGAAAAAAAACACCTATGTTGAATACTTTGTCCTCCCACTTCCTAGTAAGACCAAAAATGTTAATTTTTCGAGCTTATTTTATAAAAATAACTCTATTTCAACCTATTAAAAAAAAGTCTTTTTCAAGCTTGAAATAACAAATCTCTATTTTTTGCATCATAATCACTAGAAAACTCTAATACCCTAGCGATTAGGAGCACTTTTTGATAATTAACGAAGTATATTAAAAAGGGCTCAAGGAGGGCACAAAGGGCACAAAACCCTACAAACAAAGCTTTACAAAGGTCTTAACGACCCCCGAAAATCAACAAAAGAAGAGGCATTAACAGGGGAAGCTTCTTTAACCCAAAAAAATAACAAGCGCAAAAACGCATCGTTGAGGAAGGGAATGGAAAGCTCCTCATCTTCGAAGACATGTTTGTTTCTTTCCATCCAAATACACCACAACAAGCAAATAGGGGCCGGTCTCTAAATTCTCCTTCTCTTTTCTGAAAGATTGTACCCTGCCTAAGCTAACAGAAGATCTCTGACGGAGCCAGACAAGACTCAGGAGACACCAAAAAGCGCAAAAACCATGTTCCAATAGCTCCAAGAAACGTGGCAATGCAGGAGGATGTGATCTACTGTTTCCTCATCCTTCTGGCACAAATAGCACCTACTAGCCAAAGGGAAACCTCGCTTTTTCAAATTTTCTGCAGTTAAAATGGCTTTCCAAGAGGCTTCCCAGGCAAAAAAGAGGCCTTAGGAGGGGCTCTAGAGTGCCAAATGAGCTTCCAAGAGAAAGGAGGGCTTTCCAGATCGAACAAGCTTTTGTAGAAAGAGTTGACGGAAAAAGATTTGTTATTCGGCAGCCACACCCTCTTATCCTCCCTCCCTTCCATAGCGCGGTAACGACAAATGTGACCGAGAATACTCCCTCACTTACGTTCTAGAATACTAAACTTAGTGATTCAAAAAATCTCACCTTACCTGTAGCTGCTATCTTGATTTTCCTTTTAAGAGAAAATAATAAAAAAGAAGAGATCATTATGAATATGTATGCTTATTTCAATACTTTTACATTTTTCATTTTTATATAATAAATTTCTATAATTATATGGACAACTTGTAGACTTAATTCTCATTACTTATCTTTGAGCAAAAAGAAGAAAATACTTTTACAATTAGACATACCATATTTTATTCCACCTAATTGGATATTTTGTGCTTGGTTTAAAATTAGAGAAGGAAAGAAAAAGGGGATGGAGGGTTTCTTAACCCTTATTTTATCCAATTTGCTCTCCTCCCAAAAGTGGGCAGAGACGGAGGGAAAGGAGAGGGCCTTTTAATGAATTTTTTATAATGCCGATTCTAAGCTCAAAATTATGGAATAAAAATAACAAAGACATATTTATCTTAGGGCATAATAGTAAAACCATATATAATTTTTTATTTTCTTTATTTCTTTCTTCTATTGTTCCCAAGTAAGATGAGAAGATTACCCTTTCCTTATTTGTTATCTAAGTATGAAGGAGGGATTACACTCTCTTCTCTTCTCCTCTCGCTCATAACTAATGTTATCCTCTCCTCTCCTCTCCTCTCCTCCCCCTCTTACCTATCCAAGCATAATGTTAGAGTACATAGCATATTAGGTTTCCGTTCTCGTTCCACGTATCATAACGATCCGTGTTCTAAGTAGTATTGATTTGCATTTAATGTCAGATGGGTTTGGTTAAGACTACCATGAGGCATGCCTCATGTGGATTTGGGATTTTAACACAAGCGCACTTGTGGAATCAGGTCCCATCATAGAGTTTTAATTACTAGTTACAAAAAGAACAATTTTTGATTTTTGATTTTTTTGGATAGGGAAATCGCATACACACTTTGTTCTTTAGGGGGACTTGAACCCCCAACCTCCCATACAGGAAGGTGGAGAAGGTACTAACCAAGTTAGAGCTTCTTGGTGCAATTTTTGATATATATATTATTTATTCATTGCTTTCTTTTTCTTTTCCTTAATTTTCAAAACACCGACCTTGGTATGGTGGGTTGATTGTTGAGTATCAACAAATTGCCTCAATTTAATCCAGAAAATTTCTTTGCAATTCATATTGTTCACAAGATTAGAGGTAACGAATTGAGGTAACATGTTGATGTTCAACGATAGTTTATTGGTTCTTTTCCCCCTATTTGATAGGAAATGGAGAAAGTTTATCAATGAGAGAGATACAGGGGGGATATTGTATCCTTCAATGGGAAACAGAAAAAATAAAAGAGAAAGAAATAAGAGTTACTGGGGTAAAGTTGTCCTCAAATTGTTGATGAGTTACAGCTGCTCTTTCAGCAAAAGACTCAGCCTTGAACCTTACTGAACTAAAAGTTCATCTTTATTGCACTTCCAGTGATCTAGATAAATAAAAAAGTTGCCTAATGAAATATCCATATTGCCAAGGCTGTAAGTAACCCCGTCTCATCCAACTTATGTCTGGGCGATCTCCCTCAAATATCAACTGTTTCAAATCCGTGGCTTGAGCTTCGTGAAGGCCTTCTAAGAGTGCAATGATTTCATCATTAAAAGCTAGATCAATATTAAATGGATTTAAATAAGAAAAGATAGTGAGTCATTCACGAGCAATTATGATGCCCTTGAAAGTGGTTTGTGTGGACCACATCACTTGAGTCTATCCTTACCATTGATAATCTTAAAAAGAAGAGGGTATCATTTGGTAAATTGGCGTGCATGTGTAGGTCAGTAGAGGAATCAGTGGCCACTTATCCTTACATTGTGATTAAGTGTGTTTATGGAGTTTATTTATTTATTTTATTTTTTAAATTGTGTGGGTCATGCTGAGAAATGTTCTTGATTTGTTGAAGTGCTGGAAGGGGAAGGGGGGCGCCGGGGGGGGGGGGGGAGGTGGGACAGTTGTAGGTGTCAAAGGGGTCGACTGTTGTGGATACAGGCACTCTCTACCTTATGTGGTGCATTTGGTGTGAAAGGAATAAGAAGATTTTTTTAAGGGACAGAGTGGTCTAATTTTGTGCTGAAGTGAATTTGATTATATTTTACATTTTTGGATTGTACAATGTTACTCTCTTTTGGTAGATTTCTTTGTAGAGCTTTTGAGTTCTTTGAATAGGGTAATTTGACCCCCCCCCCCCCCCCCCCTCCTTTTTTGCATTCCTTTTCTATACCCTCTTGGTGCTCTTTAATAAAATTATTATTATCAACAAAAGTTATGAAACAACCAATCACACAGACTTCTGTTTATTACTCATTGTTTCGGTTGATTCTTTGGGTTTCTGCATCTAAACTTTTCCATACAGTTGAGGATTGGCCGATAATATTGAAGTTGAGAAAAATGGATTTGAATTCCAGTGTGTGTTCTGTTTCTCACTCTCTCCCATTGATAGCCAAAGAAGTTTAAATCAAAAATTGAACTGTCATCTCCTTAGTAAATGATTATTGACATGCATTATTTAGGTTCACGTGATTTATATAATGGTAAATTTTGCTTAAATGGACTTGAAACCAAAGGATGAACTAACATCTCTATTAACCAGTGCCACTTGTACGACGGCAGTGCATATTCTTTTTCTCATTGAAAGTTAAATAAGTTAAAGTAAAGAATTTCACTGCCACCTCTACAACAAAGGATTATTGACATGCATTCTTCACATGATTTATATAGTGGTAAATTTCTGTTTAAGCGGACTTGAAACCAGAGAATGAGGTAACAACCTTATTAACCAGTGCCACAAAGGTATTTTTGCTATCAGAACACAGTTAAGCCCAACTTCTGGTTTGATTGCAAATTTATGTAATTTTGTCCTCTTGAAATCCTTACTAAAACAACCCTCTACCCTTATGAGCTGGCCATCATTTTATTAGGGGATTGATTGAAAGGCCCTTTAATTGAGTTATTTAATAAAGTTCTTAAATGTAATTAGAATTGATTAATGATCATGTTAAGAATGTTTTTTTTTTGAAAAGTAATGGAAATAATATAGAAGACCGGCCGAGGGGGGTGAACCTATTTACAAAGGGAGAAGTGCCCTATGCTTTCCACTCCCCCAAAAAATCAATTTAGGAGCCTACGTACAAGGGTAGGGTTCTTTTGACCCAAAAAATAAAATGTGCAAAAAGGAATCTTTCAATATATGCAAGGGGTTTTCATTTCCCTAAAAAATCCTAGAGTTTCTTTCTTTCCAAATAGTCCAAATCATGCAAAGCGGCGCCATACTCCAGTTATTCCTGGAACCTTTTCTGCTTCTAACACCCTTCCAGCATATATGAGGTCCTTCAGGCAGAGCGGCATCACCCAAGCATAGCCATAGGCGGAGAAGATGAGCCCCCAACAGTCGCGGGCCACATTGCAGTGAAGAAGGACATCGTCCACTGATTCTGGAGCTATCTTGCACATAACGCATCTATTAGCTAACCTGAAACCGCGCCGCTGAAGATTATCGACGGTCAAGATCTTTCCCCTGGTGGCCACCCAAGCAAAAAGCCACTTTGGTTGGAACTCTAGAATGCCAGATGATCTCCCAAGGGAAGGGAGCCCCTGTCCCCTCATCCCTCATCAAGGCCCTGTAGAAGTCCTTCACTGCGAAGGAGTTGTTCCCATTGGCAAGCCACTCCATCTTATCTTCCCGACTTCTCCCCACCTTATAGCTATGTAACAACTCTAATAAGCTTCCCACCTCCTCCAATTCCCAGCCAAAAAAATTTCTTCTAAACATCGGCTTCCACACTACCGAGTCTCTGTCATGGGCAAGACAATCAGCAACCATTGCTTCTTTGGAACTGGCCAAAGCGAACAGCTGAGGGAAGCGGGTCATCAAAACAACATTCCTGCACCACAGATCCTTTCAAAATCTCACCCTAACCCCATCTCCCACCACATAGCCCACCCTTTTTCTAAAGTTTGTAGCCCCCTCATGGATGCTCCTCCAAAGACTGCAGCCCCTCGGCTCCACCACATCCTTAGAGAACCAGCCCCCCCTATAGCACCCCGTATTTTAAGGACACCATCTCCCTCCAAAAATAACCCACCTCCTCCCCAAAGCGCCACAACCACTTCCCAAGAAGAGCTGTGTTAAACCTCCTTAAATTCTTCACCCCCAAACCTCCTTCCAAAGTGGGCTTTTTGACCGAGTCCCAATTAACTAGAATTTATCCAGCCTATTTTCAACTGAAACTGGGATGGGGAAGATGGAGAGATAATAAGTGGGCAAGTTTGCTAGGTACTCTTAATAAGAGTTTCTTTCCCACCTTTGGATAGATAGTTGCCCTTCCAACCCGCAAGCTGCTTCTGGAAACATTCCACCATCGGGTCCCAAATAGAAGAAGATCTCACTGAAGCACCCAAATGAAGATCAAGATAAAGGCAGGGCAATGCCCCCACCTTACAACCTAGGATTCCAGCCATTTGGACTACACCCAGCACCTCACCCACCGGGATAATTTCACTTTTGCTTAGAGTGGCTCTAAGCCCGGAGATTGCCTCGAAGCTTAGAAGGATGCACCGCAAGAATCTCAGCTGCCTCTCCTTAGCATCGCAAAAAACCAGAGTGTCATCTGCAAATGGGAGATGCGAACTTCCAACACTCCCCTTCTACCCCAATCCACTCTAAAGCCCTTCACAAAGCCCCTTGCCACTACTTAACTCATCATATAGCTAAAGGCCTCTATGGCGATGACAAAAAGAAAGGGGGAAAGAGGGTCCCCCTATCTGAGACCCCTTGAGGGATGAAAGAAGCCAGATGAAGTCCCATTAATAAGAACTGACATAGAAGCTATGGAGATGCAAAACCTCATCCAACCTCTCCATTTTTCACCAAACCCCATTTTATCCGTCATAGAAAGCAAAAAATTCCAATTGACGTGGTCAAAGGCTTTTTCAATATCAAGCTTGCAAAGCAAGCCCACTTCTCCGCCTCCCATCAACACACTCGTTAGCAATTAGGACAGATCATGTTAAGAATGTTGCATGCACTTCTATTATTATTTTTGGCTTATCAAAAGAAAGATGATATATATGCTAAAACTATAATATGTTTGAGCATAATTATTTTCACTAGTGCTTGGTTAATTTTAAAGTTTGGGCTAACCTAGCTTAAGAATGCGGATTCGCTTGTGAGAGCAGCCATTTCGTGCAAAATAATGTTAAAAGTTAGGTCTGTATCTAGTTCATCCCTTCTAGGACCCTATGTATGGGGGACCAATATTAAGTAATGGTGTTTTTTGTGTTAAATTTGTCATGTAGAAGGTGTTTGTAACATAAATAGGGAGGCTCAATCTTGGTAACAAATTAAAATTTTAGCTTGAAATTTTCAGAGTGCTTTAAATGATTTCAAAAACAAGTTGAACACACTATTTGAGTTGCAAGTAATTTAAGAAGTGCAGTCAACAAACACCATTGAACTCTACTTATCACCCAAACAAAAGAAAAAAAAAAAAAAGAAAAAAAAAAACTACATTGATCTCTTACTATTAGGTGGCACTCACTTCTTACAAAGCTTGTCATATAAATACAATTATAGCTACACAAATTAGCACTAACTAACATGAGATTAGTTGTTGCACTTGGTTCCACATCCTCCTATAATGGTGTGGTTCTGAGGATGCAATTGGACCACAAGACTCCTATTTGTTGACTTTCATTTTATAATAAATCTCCAGATACACTCCATCCCAAGGCCTACTTGTCAAAAAAAAAGAGAAAAAGAAAAAATCTCCAGATACACTAGATGTTTACACAATAATTTCCTGTAATATGTTATTTTATATTTATCCACAAAAGAAAGAAAGAAATTATGTCACATATTAAACGTTTTCAGATCACCCCGTTTAGCTCCTTAGCCTATGAATATAGCTGCTTCATGCTTTGTTGGTTAGCATCTAGTTGTAGCACCCACTACCTGTTTCATACATATAAAAATTTCTGTCATCCATTCTTGGGCTTGCATGTTGAGTGCTTGAATCTGGGTCAAGAGTGGATTAATTATTGTTACAAAATATACATAGGATTATTCTAGAATATATAGGCCCAATCATAGGAATTCTAATTAGTCTACTTTCCTAGTTTAGTCTCTCAATTTGTGTATAAATACACTTGTATATTTTGAATGGAATAATATAGAGAATTATTTTTCTCTCTTGGTTTACATGGTATCAGAGCCATTCTAAGAGTTAGGGTTTCTACTCTTTTATTTTTTTTCTTTTTCCCTTCTTTCCGGCCATTCTGCCCAGTGAGCAGAAGTGGTAACATTCCTTGGATCACCCAGTTCGAGTGATCCTCTTTTCTCACCGCCGGCGTGGACCAGTAGCCCACCTGCCGATCGGCCTCTCTCTGAAGTCCGGTCACCAGAATCCCAGCGCGTGAGCCTCACGCGCCACCAGAAACTTTTGCCTTCGTCAGCTACTTCACGCGCCGGCGCATGGAGGCGCGTGTGGCTGCGCCTCTATCTCCGATCAGTCTTCTCAGTGTCGCCTCACTCTCTCCGGCACTTCTGTGTATTCGGTTGCTTTGCTGCTATTCGTTTGGACACTCTGGTTGCCCTGTTGCTTCACGGCTGTTCGTGGGCTTCACTGTTGCTGGTCTTCTTGGCTAGTTTCTTCTGTTACTGGTCTTCACTGCTTCACTGCTGCTGCTGTTGCTTCACTGCTGCTGCTGTTGCTTCACTTCACTGTGTTCTGTTTCTATGGCTGAAGAATAGAATAGTTTGGTTGTGACAGATGTTATTCCTATGATGTCCAGAATCACAGAACACAAGTTAACTGGTCCCAATTATTTCGATTGGTGTAAGATCGTCAGGATTTATCTGCGGAGCCTTTCTAAGAACAATCATCTCACGGCTGATCCCCCCACGTATAATACTCGTCAGGAGTGGTTGAGAGATGATGCTCGCTTGTTCTTGCAAATCAGAAACTCTATTGACACTGAGGTTGTTAGCCTGATTAATCACTGTGAGTATGTTAAAGAATTAATGGAATATTTGGAATTTCTGTATTCTGGAAAGGGAAATCTGTCACGTATCTATGAGGTTTGTAAGGGTTTTTACCGAGCTGAACAACAAGATCACTCTCTTCAGGCCTATTTTATGAATTTCAAACGAATCTATGAAGAATTGAATGTCTTGTTACCTTTCAGTCCTGATGTCAAAGTCCAGCAAGCTCAACGGGAGCAAATGGCAGTAATGAGTTTCTTGGCTGGCCTTAATTCTCAGTTTGAGATTGCTAATTCTCAGTTTGAGATTTCTAAATCTCAGATTCTCTCTAGTGCTGAGATTTCCTCTCTCCATGAGGTCTTCACTAGGGTACTTCGCACAGTTACTAGTACATCTGTTGCTTCATCTGTTCACGCTTCTAGTGCTCTTGTCAGTCATCATGGTGGATCTGACACTGGACGGTCTTATCCTAAGAACAGGGGAGGAGGTACAGGTAGTCCGGATGCAGGGGGAGTTGTCTGTTATTATTGTCATGAGCCGGGCCATACCAAACGCACGTGTAAGAAATTGCAAAATAAGTCTCAGAAGTCTCATTCAGCCCATGTTGCGGTTACTCCTACACCTAGCACATCTGAGCCAACCATTACAGTCTCTGCAGATGCATTCGCTAAATTCACCCAGTATCAAGCAGCATTGCAGCATTCATCTCCATCTGTCACTGCCATTGCCGAGTTAGGTAAACCAAATACGTGTCTTCTTTCCTCTTCCTCATAATGGGTCATTGATTCTGGTGCTACAGATCATATGACAGGGAATTCTAGTATTTTCTCCACTTTTTAGTCACACACATCTCCTTCTAATGTTACTTTAGCAGATGGTTCCACCTCTTTTGTGCTTGGGTCTGGTACTGTTAATCCAACTCCATTGATTTCGATGTCTTCTGTCTTGAGTCTACCACGATTTTCTTTTAATTTAATGTCTGTAAGTAAACTTACTCGTACCCTGAATTGTAGCATCTCATTTTTTCCTGATCATTGTCTTTTTCAGGATCTTATGACGAAGAAGATTATTGGTAAAGGATATGAATCAGGTGGTCTCTACATTCTGGATACCCAGGTGCCTAGGCCCATTGCATGTTCCAATGTCGTCACTCCATTTGAAGCACATTGTCGGTTGGGACATCCTTCTTTGCCTCTGTTGAAGAAATTATGTCCTCAGTTTCATCATGTTTCTTCCTTAGATTGTGAGTCGTGTCAGTTTGCCAAACATCATCGTTTGCCGTCAGTCCCTCGAGTCAATAAACGGGCTAGTTTTCCCTTTGAGATAGTCCATTCAGATGTTTGGGGTCCGTGTCCTGTTGTGTCCACTACTGGATTTCGATATTTTGTTTCTTTTGTTGATGATTTTTCTCGTGTAACTTGGCTTTACTTAATGAAAAATCGTTCTGAATTATTTTCCCATTTTAGTGCCTTTTGTGCTGAAATTAAAACACAGTTTAATGTTTCTGTGCATACATTACGAAGTGATAATGCCAAAGAATATTTTTTCGATTCCTTTCAGGCCTATATGATTCAAAATGGCATTTTTCACCAATCCTCTTGTGTTGACACACCATCTCAGAACGGTGTGGCCGAACGGAAAAATAGGCATCTTCTTGAGACAGCGAGGGCCCTCTTATTCCAAATGCACGTTCCTAAACAATTTTGGGCTGATGCAGTTTCCACAGCCTGTTTTTTGATTAATCGCATGCCTTCCTCTGTTCTTAATGGTGAGATCCCTTACACTGTCCTTTTTCCTACTAAACCCTTGTTTCCTATTGCACCCCGGATATTTGGTAGTACTTGTTTTGCTCGTGATGTTCGTCCCCAGGTCACTAAATTAGATCCCAAGTCTTTAAAATGTGTTTTTCTGGGTTACTCTCGTCTACAAAAGGGGTATCGGTGCTACTGTCCTAGCCTTCACAAGTATCTTGTGTCCACTGATGTTACCTTTCTCGAACATCTTCCTTTTTTCTCTGCTGCTTCTATTTCTTCGAGTCAGGGGGAGGCTGATGATCTGTTGGTTTATACTATCACCTCTCCGCCCCCCACTGTAGCTCCTTCCCCTGTTACCCCACCATCCCCACCACCGCCTATTCGCTATGTCTATTCCCGACGACGAGACCCATCTGCTCCATGTCCCGCACCTGTTTCTTCTTCGCCATCGGATCCTGTGGCTGGTGATCTTGATCTTCCCATTGCCCTTTGCAAAGGTACGCGTCAGTGCACTTATCCTATTTCATCGTTTGTTTCTTATGCTCACTTGTCTTCTTCTTCGTGTTCTTTTGTTGCTTCCCTTGATTCTGTGTCTCTTCTCAAAACTGTCCATGATGCCTTGTCCCATCCCGGATGGCGTGATGCTATGATCGAAGAGATGAATGCTTTAGATGCTAATGATACTTGGGCTTTAGTACCTTTACCTACAGGAAAGAAAGCTATTGGCTGTAAATGGGTGTTTGCGGTCAAATTCAATTCCGATGGTTCCGTGGCTCGCCTTAAAGCCCGTCTTGTGGCTAAAGGCTATGCTCAGACTTATGGTGTGGATTATTCTGATACTTTCTCCCCCGTTGCTAAGTTGACCTCGGTTCATTTATTTATTTCTCTAGTAGCTACTAATGATTGGCCTTTACATCAGTTAGACATAAAAAATGCTTTCTTACATGGTGATCTCCAGGAGGAAGTGTATATGGAGCAACCACCTGGATTTGTTGCTCAGGGGGAGTGTGGGCGAGTTTGTCATCTTCGCAAGTCATTATATGGTTTGAAACAGAGTCCCTGTGCTTGGTTTGGAAAATTTAGTCAGACAGTGGAGAAGTTTGGAATGAATAAGAGTAAGTCTGACCACTCAGTTTTCTATAAGCATTCTACATCTGGACTCATTCTCCTTGTTGTGTATGTGGATGATATTGTCATTACTGGAAGTGATACTGTGGGAATTTCATCTTTGAAGTCCTTTTTTCATAGCCAATTTCACACAAAAGATTTAGGGGTGTTGAAATATTTCTTGGGAATTGAGGTGACGAGAAGCAAGAAAGGCATTGTCCTATCCCAGAGGAAATATGTGCTTGACCTATTAACTGAGACTGGAAAGTTGGGGGCTAAGCCGTGTAGTGCTCCAATGCTTCCTAACCTACAACTCACGAAAGATGGAGACTTATTTGAAGATCCTGAAAAATACAGGAGACTGGTTGGAAAGTTGAACTATCTTACAGTGACACGTCCTGATATTGCATACTCTGTTAGTATTGTCAGTCAATTCATGTCCTCCCCAACAGTTCACCATTGGGCAGTGTTAGAACAGATCTTGTGTTACTTAAAGGGAGCTCCTGGACGAGGGTTACTGTACAAGAATCATGGACATACTCACATCGAATGTTTTTCAGATGCAGATTGGGCAGGTTCCAAGATTGACCGCAGATCCACTACCGGATACTGTGTTTTTGTTAGAGGAAATTTGATTTCATGGAAGAGTAAGAAACAAAATGTTGTGTCCCGATCCAGTGCAGAATCAGAATATAGAGCTATGGCACAATCTGTATGTGAGATAATGTGGATATATCAACTCTTGATTGAGGTTGGTCTTAAAGCTTCAATACCAATAAAATTGTGGTGTGATAACCAAGCGGCTCTCCATATTGCTTCCAATCCTGTGTTTCATGAATGGACTAAGCATATTGAGATTGACTGTCATTTTGTTCGTGAAAAGTTGCAGCAAAATTTGATCTCTACCGGATACGTGAAAACTGGAGAACAGTTAGGAGATATCTTCACAAAGGCTCTCAATGGGGCTCGAGTCGATTATATTTGCAACAAGCTGGGCCTGATTAATATCTATGCTCCAGCTTGAGGGGGAGTGTTACAGAATATACATAGGATTATTCTAGAATATACAGGCTTGTAGGGTTGACTGTATAGGTCCCAATCATAGGGATTCTAATTAGTCTACTTTCCTAGTTTAGTCTCTCAATTTGTGAATAAATACACTTGTATATTTTGAATGGAATAATATAGAGAATTATTTTTCTCTCTTGGTTTACAATTATTACTACTCATTGGTTTCTAAGGAATCTCCTGTTCCATAAATGGAAAAGAAATAATGTATTGTTTACATACATGCAATCTAAGCATTTGACACTATAATGGGCGGACTACCAACCATGCACATGATTGATTGCCAGGGAATTGGTATCTTGATTAAGACTTTCAAATTGAAGTTATGTTTTGAAGTTTCCCCCTTTTCTTGTCAATGATAGATCTCTTTACTTGTATGAGTTAGATGTCTTATATTTCCCAAAAAATTAGTTTCGATTGATGGAGTTTGGTATGGTACATATGAGATCAATGATATCCATGAGAATGGTTTTTGAGTGTCTTTTTAAAATTAGAAATAATTGTTTTTTATATATCTGAAAACGTTGTGTAAGATGCATTTAGTTGACCTTAAGGAACAATAGGTCCGCAATAACTTTATAATTATGAGCCAAGACAAGCCTAATGTCTACAGTAATCTGGCTATGAATGTCCTCCAAATTGTACTGTGCAAGAGCATAGAAAATGTAACTACACAAACAATTCTCATCGCCGAAGTCATCTCTTAAAATGTTTGTATTGTAAGTCACCTAGGCTTTTGACCCCAAAGGTTCACTAAGTTCTCCTTAGATGATGCCAGATTTCCTCCAGAAATGGAAACAATCTCAGATTGAAAGAGCATTGAATGAATAAATGGTCTTTAGTATTTAATCAGCGTTGTGAAGTGCACACAATTGGATTGACTTTGACATGCTCTTTACTATTTGATCAGCTTTGTGTATTGCTCACAATTGGATTGACCATGTCAAGGCAGAGATTATTTATTGTTAAGATTTCTTCAACACTACTTAAAATGCAATCCCGTAAAAAAATTTCACCATGGTGCTTCAATGAGAAGGTTATAGATTTCACCGGAATAGTCAAGAATCTTCCACAAAGGGCGTCTTTTAGCATCACCTCTTGTTGGCCCCAATCTTGCGCATTGCAAAGGCCTCAACATGTTTGGCAATGACTCCTTGTTTAGTATTGGAAGTTTCTGTGGAATGATGGCCATACTAAGTTACCTCATTTGGATAAATAGCTCAACTTGCATGTGGCCAATTGTACCTTACATATCTAAACAGTTGGTTGCCACGTGAATCTATACTTGTAAAGTATTGCAGTTTGGCAAACCAAGCGCATGTATGGGAGATCTCCCTTGTGCGTGTATGGCCAATTTTTTTTTATGTAATATGAAATTATTATATATTTGTTATAAAATATGTAAAATTATTATAATTAAATACAATGCAATACTATAACATAATAGATATATACTTTGTAATATTCATGAATTAGACAATTGACACAAGTTACATGTACAACAATAAGTAAAACAATTAGCAATTTGAACTCATTATAATTAGTAATTAAGTATTAAAATAAATTGTTTATCTAAATTTTATTTCCAACACTTTTACTTTGCCTTGTAAGAAGAATGACGAGATAGGATTCATGTAGCCGACCCCAAATAATTGGAATAAGTCTTTGTTGAGTTGAGTACTTTTACCTTTACTTGTCTACTGTTTTTGGAAAAAAAAAAGAAAGAAATATTTTCTTCTGATTGGGTCTTAATCCTTTAATCTTGTCCTTCATTTGAAAAATAAATAGATATTATCTTTTACTAATTTTTAAAATTATTGTTGATACGAAAGAAATGCTTCCACTGTTTCGATATGTTTCCATCAGTTTCAGTATGTTTATACAGAAATAACTTTGTTTCATAGAAACATGTGAATTTTGGTATTTACTAGTGTTTTGATTTGGTTCACCGAGAAATAGAAACGTTTCAGTTGTTTTGATTGAAAAGAAATGAAATTTGGATCATTGATTTCTTTTTACATGTTCAATTACCTTTTCCATAGCTACCTTGTGAATGGCCCCTTGTTTACCATTCTTAAACCTTGAGTTGATGTTTTCTTGAGGAGAAGAAACAATCTAAGTATACCTCTCCAGAATGAAAGCAGCTTGAGTAGTTGAAATTTGTTTGGAAGTACAGCCCTTGACCCTTTTTTTTCCCGATAAGTAATAGGTAAGGTCCACTAGAGGCAGATTAATTGGTACAGCCTTAACCTTGAGGCTAGTACTTTTGCTATGAATTTAGAGAGTTTGCTCACCAGATTGATAATGAAAATTGGTAAGGTCCACCACCTTGGCTATGTGTCTGTTAGGTGTGATATTTCATTCTTCCCTTTTCAGGTTTATCCAAATGCTTCCTCAACTTGATAGGTAGCAGGAATGCATGTTATGCCTGTTTTGGCAGGCATACTTAATATTATTGGAGTTAATTGAAGGAGTAGGGTTAAAAAGTTTTTCAAATATCAATCTAAGGTAGATTGAGTCGTATTTACCAAAATGGGATTGTTTTATGAAAGCATTTCTTCAAGTGACGCTTTCATTTAAAAGCGTTATTTTGTAAAACTGTGGTTTGAAGAGACGCTTTCAAATGAAACGTCACTTGAAAAGATACTTTGTAATGAAAGCGTTTCTTGAAGAGACGCTTTCAATGTAAAAGCATCTCTTTTAAGTTATGTTTTCATAAAACAACCCCACTATGGTAAATAACATCATAACAACCTTATTTTGGTAATAAAGTTTTAAAACCACCACTCCAAAATAGTAAAAAATTCATATTATTGCCTACTGTTTATACTAGTCTCTGTTTTGATCATCTACTTAATGCGCATTGCTGCTGTTGTTGTATTTGCATGTTCCCTCTTTTTGAAAGTGTGGTTTGAAGTAACACTTTCAAATGAAAGCGTCACTTGAAAAGATACTTTCTAATGAAAGCGTTTCTTGAAGAGATGCTTTCAATGTAAAAGCGTTTCTTTAAGTTACGCTTTCATAAAACAACCCCACTATGGTAAGTAACATCAAAACAACCCCAAAATAGTAAAAAATTCATATTATTGTCTAATGTTTATACTATTCTCTCTCTCTCTCTCGCTCCCCCTCCCCCTCCCCTCTCATGTGCACGTGTGATGGTGTCTCGGGTATGTTTGTACATGTGCAAGCATATACGTGAGCTGATAATTGCTGGGATTGTAGGGTGGGAAAATTCGTGACTTACTATTTCAAGTACTGGAGAATGAAAAAGATGTCATTATAAAACATGGTGCACAATCCAGAGAGAGTCGCCGCATGGCTTCACAAGGGATGCATACGTCAAAATTCTGTTTACATCCTGCTGGTGATACTCCATCGGCCTGTCGACTCTTTGATGCTGTTGTGAGCTTATGTGTTCCAGTCATTGTCAGTGACTATATTGAGTTGCCTTTCGAAGATGTCATAGACTACAGGAAAATTGCTGTTTTTATAGATTCCAATTCAGCTGTAAAGCCGGGATACTTGGTCAAATTGCTTAGGAAAATAAGCTCACAGAGGATTCTGGAATTCCAATGGGAGCTGAAAAAGGTACCTTTTCCCTGACAGATTCTCTTTTTATGTATATGAACTTCTGTTATATACTTATTGATTTTTCACATGCGTTCACACATGCACTATATTAGGTGATAAAGAGGTAGAAAAGTGAGAAGAGAAGTGGAAAAAAATCGAGGTTAAGGAGACTACTGTTATAAAACTTTTGGATGTATTAATTGGGATCTATTGCTGAACTTCCCATCTTTTGATCCAAGGAAGCTCGTTTGTCTTTTTTTTTTTTGGGGGTAAATTAAAGTGACCTTCCATGAGATTTCTAAAATTACATTGCCGTCCCTTTCTTTTACTGACAAATTACACATACCTCCCTTCTAAATTATTTTCTTTTAAAATGACAATAGTAACCTTTTTATTTTATCTTTTTATTTTTTATTTTTTGCATTTTTTCAAATTTGACCAATTTTTTTTTCTTTCTTATTTTCATATAAATATTGATCAAAACATTATGGATAAAAAATAAAAGGGTAAATTACACTGACCCCAAATAAAACCCTTCTGGTTTGAGTAATTACATTGACCACCTCTCTGCTTTTGTTGTTGGCTAAGATACCCCCTGCCGTTGTCTAACCGTTAGTGTATGTAACAAAAGTTACTTTTTGCATTTTTTTCTACTGAAACTACCCTTATTGAGTTAAAATGACTAATATGCCCTTTTATGATTGCATAAAATGAATTTTATGCCTAAATAGATATATTGTAATTGGACAAATTTGCCCTTTCATACATTATAAATTAATTTCACTCTGCCAAACCCTTATTCCCCCTCTCTGCACTCTCTTTTCAGTGTCATAGGTATGCCATTTTTTTTAAGTATTTTTAATATTAATATTAATTTAATTATAGTAATTCAATTAATTTAAACTAAAAGACCATTAATCATAATTGTTATTTTACTTAAATTTGATAACATTTTTTGAATTATTTAATTACAAATAGCTAATGTAAAAAATTAAATTATTTAATTACAAAAAGCTTGGAACATTTGTTAAATAGTTAAAAAATAGTTTAAACTGTAATTAATCTTAAAAATGTCAAATTAATCTTAAATTTTAAGAGAAAGTATGTATTGTAACTAATTTAAATTATAAAAAATTTATAATACCATTTTATTTTTTGAATAAATAAACTTTTTTCCTTATATCCTTTTTATATTATTAATATATAGATCCAACAAATAACATAATTGTAATATTTTATTTTAATAACTAATTCTATAAACATTTTTATAAATTTATTAATAATTAATTCTGATCCAGTCTGTCAAAAAATCTAAAGCTGCTGAAGAAGCAAACTAACAGTAATTGGAAGTAATTAGAAGACTAATTAACACAAATTAGCAAATTAATAGTAATTGAAGCACTAATTACCAGTAATTCAAACTCAAATGGTACAATTAGAAATCTAAGAATTGACGTAAAAGAGGTATTGAATGTAATCAAATTCCAATAGGTGATTTGGAAAGCTATACAAGGGCCATGGAATTAATTAGCTTGCCAGACTAACAAATTAAGGTTTATGAACAATCACCAAATGTATTTGAAGATGGGCTGAAACTTGGGTATCATAATGACTGTTGGTGCCAACTGTATGCATTGGAAACTAAATCATCACAGCCAAATAAATCCATAACAAAGATGAGACTTTGCAGCATGACCCGATTAATCTAAACAAAGACATCACCAATAGGAAGGGACCCACTACCAGGAGAGGCTATTAAATGATTTACATCGAACCCAGGTGGGCATTTTACCCAGAACGATGCGCCGATGGCGACAAGCAGGAGAAAATAACCCTCAAATTGAAAATCACATATCTCAGAATCTGGAAGGATTTTTCTTATACCTGAGTTATTAGTTATCACTGATCAGGAAACCATTTGAAAACATTTTGAATGAATGGAATGTGTGTGAATCCATGAACTATTAAATTCAAGAAATTATACCTTGACTACCATTAATGACATCATTTGAAGAATCTTCATCTTCCTTGAATTGCAGTGATGATCACAAAGCTTGAGTACTATGACTTGAATAAATTACAACTCAATAATTTTGTCAAACATGGATTAGCCAATACTCAATTCGACTGAAAGTCATAACAAACTCTCCCTTTGGCAATCCGTGACAAAACTCAACACTGTACATAAATAGACCTTAGAACAAAAATATGTAAACCCCCAAAAACCCAAAAGAGAAGATTTACAATAAAGTTTTGATGATAAATGTCAATGACTGCTCTTGTATCTTCAATACATCAAACCTGTATATACTGCAAAGCAACTACTAAACCATAACCGTGAAAAAACGTCGTATGATAAGTATTGAAATCAAGTGCAATAAAATGAGATACGGAGTAAGCACATGCAAACAGATAAGATGTCATAAACAATAAAACTACTAGTCATCCCATGTAGTAAATACTAAATCTACTCTCCCTTTTTGTCACGATTGACAAAGATGTAGAAATATGAAGAAGAGGAGATAAATTTAAAACAAGTAGGAAGGCAAACAAATATATATAGATGAATAAACACATGATAAAGATGTCTAACAACAAAAGATAAGTCTGTGTACATAAACCAAAATACAATTGAGCCTCACTACATAAACACTCATCACTCAACTGTAGGTGGATGATCATCTAGATCCGTCATGCCATCATCATCAGAAGCAGACGATGATGCACCTATCAAGGACATATGTTGAAACTCATGGTAAAATGCTATCTGCTAAGAGGTGAGACTGGCTACCCGATGATCAAGACACTCAAGAGTGGTCTCTTGTCAATCAATGCACTTCAATATGGGAAACAAAGAATCATGGCGCATATGTTGGTTCTGATGCTCAATTTGGGCCATAACCGGAAGGAAGAAATCTCGACGAATCCGCTTATAATGATGATCGAGATCAACAACAATAAGACTCGGAGCTAGAGTTGAAGCTGGATCGGGAACTAGATTAGGAACCGACGGATTAGGAATGTATGGCTGATCTAGTTCCTCAGCCAAAAAATCATCCTCCGGATGTCCATCAGTAGGGGCAACAACCTGAATATGACTCTGGGATTGTCGAGCTGTATGTCTAGAAAACAGTCCTTTCAGAAAAGACAAGGGGCTGTTCAAAGGAGAAAACATGATGCAAAGCCAAGAGGCGAGTAATGATGCTCCCAAAAGGTAGTGCATCACGATGAGTGCTAGTAATGGCAGCCGTGATGTAATGAAAAATATGAGGAGCATCGATAACCTCTCTAGTCTCGATGGCATAGAGAAACCGAGCACGGTCAGGAGTAAGAGTATTGGTGTGGCTCAAAGGAGACAACACTGAAGACAAGAAGAAGATTGAGGAAACGATAGTCCTCAGTCATCAAAGCATGATCGAGACGGTTGCCATTGGTTTGAAAGACTTGCAGACCATCTCTATGTAAAGCACCAACAACAACCTCATCAGTGGCTGGGTCATGACCAGGAACAGGATAATGAGGTCGATTAACTCGAGGAAGTTGAAGAAGAGAGGTAATAATATCTGGCATCAAAGTGAAGAAAATACCTCGTACATAAATAATAGCTGATAAATCGATGATATGGGGCTGCAAGTTCACATAGAACTCACGAACCAACGGAATATCAGCGGGGCCAAAAATAGAAAGAAGTGAACCCCAGCCACAGTCACGAAACTGACAGTGAACTAAACTACTAGTGAAATGGTCTATCACAACAAACCTCTCTACTAGGACTGACCTATGTTGCATAGTAGTCCATCGCTTTACTATGAGAGGAGTCTCAAGTGTGTCTATGTCTATGGCCCTAACTAATGAGACGGGATATGTAAAATATGACTGATCAGCAGTGGCTTGAGCCATAATAGAGGAATGATAAGATAAGAATTGAATTCCTAAGGTGGCTCTACGTTAAAAGACTGTTTAGCAGTCTTAAAACTAGTCCTAAAATATAGGAAATAAGAAAAAACTAGTAAACAAAATAATCAAGATTAACTCACTGAAAGACAAGACGTGACCCAACGTAGAAACTGCGGTGAAAATGATCCTCTCGAAGTGCCCAACACTTTAACTAGAACAAAATTGAAAAATAAGTAAACACGGGAAAAATATGGGTGAGAGAAAATATATATAGAGAGAGAGAGAGAGTGATAGAAGGAACGGTAAAAACAAAGGAAACCTTCCTTTTTATAATCGATCGGTCGACCAAGTGTCGCCTTGAAAACCGTACCTCGTTCAAACGAGGGGGTTTGTCGTTCGAATGAGCCCCACTCACAATGGCTTGCAATAAATGCTTCGTTCGAACGAAGTAATTGTTGTTCGAATGATCGGGGCAGAACCTCACTCTTGATTTCTTTGAAAGAATTTTTCGTTAGTTGGAAAAAGTGGTTTTGAGGTTTAAACAAATGAAGTGCGCAATATCCAACAATCAATTTTTCAAGCCGAATGCATTAGAGACAATGAGATATATTTTCAAGATATTCATAATGCACAAAAATTTTTAAATACTCAATATGCATTCAAAACTCCCCCTAACCCATCAACTCATAAAATTGATTAAATTTAATCTTGAGATATACCAATATCTATGAGTTCATTATAGTATCGAATGATTCAACTTACAATAAGCACAAACAACTATAATGAAACTATCTTGGTAAATTTAGACCACTTAAATCATTCCTATATCTCCCTTGAAAATTAAAGTCAAAATTTAGACTTAAATAAATGCATTGGTATTCTTCAAGGCGGCTTTAACACAACTAGGAAGGCAGCTAGATTTCAAAGGTACACCCCTTCTGAATGCTATACATACAATCCTAATGGTAGCCCTTTCCTTGCACACAATAATAATAAACACATTGTAGTAGGTGCGAGAATTTGGTCTAATACAATTTTCTTAAATTCTTCCCAAGGCAATTCTTCCAGTCATGTAATTATTGAAAGTTGAACATAAAACCAATTTGATTTTTCGCTTCAATACGAACATCGCACTGACTAAATGTGCATCGTTATACAATGAGTGAATGTGAAAAAAAACGAAGACAAATAAGTAGAAAAGAGTAATTGTGAAACATGAAAGAAATTAAAGATATATATATATATATATATATATATATATCATAGTCTCCAAAACTCAGTTCAAAAAAAAAAAAAACAAAAAACAAAAAGAAAACCCTAACCTAATAACCAATGATCTAGGAAAAGAAATGAGACCATGTATAGTGACCTAGATCCTTGATAAAACACATAACTGCTTAGTAGAACAAATACTTATTGATTTTCTAAAATTTTCAAATCGAAGGCCATCTAGAGGTTTGGTAAGATATATGCCAGTTGGTGTTTTGTAGGAACATACTGCAAAGATATGACGTGTTCTTCTACAAGTTCTGTAATAAAGTGATATCTATATGCTTCGTCTTAGAGTGTTGAACAAGATTTTTGGAGATATTTATTGCACTCGAGCTATCACAATATACTGTCATAGTGTCAACAACTCCATATTCCTTCAACATCTGTCTCATCCACAATAATTATGTAGAACAACTACCTGCAGCTATATATTCTACCTCAGCTGTGGAGAGAAAAATTGAATTCTGCTTCTTACTATGCCAAGATACTAAACAATTTCCTAAGTAGAAGCATCCACCTGAAGCTTATGTTCCAGTGTGTGCAACAATCAATTAGTGTGTATTATCAATTAATGCAACAAAGCAATATAAGAACGAACATATCGATTTTTTTGTCGAGGAAACCGTCACAGATCAACTGTATCAGCTTTGGAAAACCTCGGGGCACTGACCCAGATGCTGAATCTACTAGAAGAGCTTTGGTGATTGTAGACGCAATCGACATAACGACTTAGTACCTCAAGCCTTGTTCTTGCAGTGTACCTCTTCAAGCTCGAATCCACAAGTGCTCTTTTCAAGTAATTCTCCGCTTCGAATCCTCGAACGGAACACTTCAATCACAGCTCTGAATCTCCATGTAACCTCAAACTCTATTGATTGCACACAGCTTGAATTCCACAAACTTGTACTCTGATGGTGAAGAAGAATATATGATAGAGTTCTTAAATCAATAGGTTATGGATGTGTATACTCTTGAAGATGCCTACCAAGACTTTTGGAACAATGGAAAATAATGGCAGTCGCCAAAAAGTCCTATAATTTTCTTGTAAAACCTCTTTATATATTAGGGTTAAAACACAAGGAGTCTTAATGAAAAACTGAACAAAATTCGTCAGTTTTCTTGAAGTTCGTTCGAATGTGCCTAGGCTTCATCGAACGAGCTTCTGAAATAAAGCTCTAAGGAACTCACTATTGTGGTCGTTCGAACTGAACTAGCGAACAAGAGCAAACGAGCAATTGTTTTGTTGGCTATTGTCTGGGTCGTTCGAACGAATGAAGCAGTAACCTCATTCCCACGAATTATTCACACATGAAAGAGGTTTAATGAAAATAGATCATTTTGTTAAAAACCATCACCACCTTAAAACATAATTTAAACACACTTTTAATTTGAAAACATTTTGAATGAATGAAGTGTTGGTGTGAATCCATGAACTATTAAATTCAGGAAATTATATCTCGACTACCATTGATGACATCATTTGAAGAATCTTCATGTTCCATGAATTGCAGTGATGATCACAAGGCTTGAACACTGTGACTTGAATAAATTACAACTTAATAGTTTTGTCAAACACAGATTAGCCACTCAATTAGACTGAAAGTCCTAACAACTCAGAGAGTAGTAGAGGCTGAGAGACAGAGAGAGGGGAGGCAACACATTAGGTTAAGCGCGTTTCTTACTTAATATAACCCAACCCGTGTAAGTGCATTTTCAACCCATCTAAAACCCATTTTTAACCCACTTAAGTCACGGGTTACTTCTACCCAACCTATTTTCAACCCATTTTTTAAATGATTTACCCAAATTCAGTAACTACTAGGGCAGATGTGGGCGGGTTGGTGGGTTTGGGTATGATTTGCCAGGTCTAATTGTAGGCTTTCTCTATGTCCATTTTACACACCAAGCCCTCCTCTTTCTTCTTCCTTCTCATGTTGATGCATTCATTTGCAATAAGAACCAAATCTAGAATTTGACCCCTATACAAAAGCATTTTGACTCCTCTTAAGCCGTGAAGAGAGCACCTTCGCCAACACCTCATACATACTACCCACCAAATTGATAGGCCTGTAATATTTTATTTCCATTGCACCCTCATTTTTTTGGAATTAAGGGCTATTGTTCCTTTCTTTCTTTTATATATATATATTTTTTTTATTTTGTGGTTTTACTTTTTTATTTTGTGTTGGTTCAACATAATGAGACCTCCGCTTATATTTATTTATATTCTTTTTTCTGGTGCATGTCTTTCTTTATTATCAAGGATAAATAAAGTTGTTGGGCAATTCATTTCCCTCCCAGAGAGCACCTACCAATGACCTTACCAAGCCTTGTCACTCTTTTTTTTTTGGATAGAAACAAATAAAAAAAAATAGTGGAGATGAGGCTATCCCAAAAAAAAGGAAGGATGTGAGATCTTTACATATGAAAACTAATAGCATCTCAAGTGCAAAGGGAAGGTAGCAACAAACTCTTACAAATGCAATCGGAAGCCTCTCACAGGGACTAAAAGTGCCTTCTAAAAGGTATCAGTGACTTTCGTTTTGCCAAGGAATCATCTTTTTCATTAGCGGATCTGGGAACCCGCTTGATCTCTGCTGCTAAAGAGTTAATTAAATCTATAATCTTCTGCATCAGGTAGGCATGGGTTGGAGTTTTCTGTTTTGAAACTAAAGCACATGATGTTTGCTCCTTGTGTTTTTATCTAACAAGGAGATCTTCAGCTTTGGTCAAGTCTTTTGTAGAAGTATAGTTTTAAAGGAGTTTTTTCTTTTTTTAACTTCCCTTTTCTCATCTATATAGCACGGATGCAACCCTTTAGTGCTTCTCAATGAATTACTTTTATCCATCAAAAAAATATTTTCTAATAATTTCTTCTCAATGAATTACTTTTATCCATCAAAAAAATATTTTCTAATAATTTTGCCAGTTATGTACTATATTCTATAAGGGGCTTTCTGTCAACCATCATTCCATTTTCGACCATTTAATTTTCTATTATGTCACAGGAGATGGAGAGGTGATTTATCCGAGTAATCATAGGTATCAATATTCATCTAAAATTAAATTTCTCTATCTTAATTATGTGATTCAGGTGAAGCAATACTTTGAGTACGAGTATCCAAATGGAACAGTGAATGAAATTTGGCGCCAAGTCTCTATGAAGCTCCCCCTTATTAAACTGATGATAAATCGTGACAAACGTCTTGTGAAGAGGGACTTGACTGAATCGGACTGCTCTTGTCTCTGTTCAAACCAGTCAGGGATGTACACTGCCTTGTGATGGTTGGTGTTTTTGGATGAAGGAAACCTTCAAGATTTGTTTGAATTCGGAGGCATTAGCAGGAACATTTGCTATTTGTGAGGGGAGGAGATGGTTGATTCGGGTGGCATCTTCTGTTTATTCCTAAGCTGGTGAAAATTCGGTCTTCAAAGTTGCATCATACAATTGGTTCATTCAATCTTGGGAGAGATGAGATGGGGTGGTAATTCACTGTAGAAAAGGAATCTCTCCCTCCAGTTTTATTGTACATATATATATATATATATGTGTGTGTGTGTGTGTTTACTTTTTTTTTTTTTTTTTGAACTGTAATTGAATTGTATTGTACATGATGGCAGTTAGGAGCTGACACGGTTATTATTTAATTTGGGCGCCTATGCGGATGGATGGATGGATGTGTTGAATAAGATGAGTTGATATCAGTCAATATTAGTTAAAAAGAACAAGCACGGATGTGCTGTTACAACTAATCTGCAAATATATAATAAGATTGCTCTGTTACTTTGTATGTCTGCCAACTGCCAAAATATAAATTGCACTTACTCCATATTAGAGTTAAATTTGCAAGTAGGGTAAAAAAAAAAGTTATTTTTCAAAATAGGGTTCTTTCAAACTTATTTATCAAAATATAGTTTTTTTTTTTTAAAAACGTTTTTTGAAAAGACGCTTTCAAAAGCGTCTTTCCTAAAGACGTTTTCATTCAAATTTTTTTTTCTTTAATTTCACTTAAAAACGTCTTTTGAAAAGACGTTTTTAAAAGCGTCATGTAACAGTATCTTTGCTTTCAGACTTCACTTTTCTCTGCTTCTTTTCTTTCATTGTCACATGCATTTCTTTTCTTCACTTTTCTCTGATTCTTTTCTTTACTGTATCTCCACTTTTCTTCACGTCACACGCATTCTCTCTGTCTCTGGTTTCAGACTTCACTTCTCTCCACTTTTCTTCTCCTTTTCTTGGTAACTTCAGCTGATCATCTTAGTCTTCCATATTAATTTCTCAACTCAACTTGATCAAATAAAAAAGAACTTGAACTGTTTGAAGAGAGTGCAAAAACATAACTCGAAAATATTCTGATGCACTAAGCAGTAGCTATATTTTCTTCTTTATCACCATTTCTATTTGCTAATTTTGTAATATGCTGATCATATTTATAAAGAAACTACAAAGAAGGGAGCTTACAGGCCTACAGATACAACAAGTGTCACGGCTACTTCAAACAGTTTTGGAGAGAGAATTCCTTTGATGTAATACACAAGAGCCACCACATGGATAATAATGAAAACCTGCAGATGAAAAGTTAGCACCAAGAATTCATGGTATTGGAAAGGGGGAGAAAGGGAAGAAAAGAAAAAAAAAAGAGATTAGAAAACATGATAAAAACAAAATATACATGGCCTAGGTATAATAAAACAAAGTGGGGAAACACAAGGATCTAACCTTTCAAATCAATTGCCAACCCTGATGCAGGCTTCTTTTCAACACCTTGAGACATTGCCTTTGTAACAACCTTTTCAAATTTTGCAGGAGATGATGTAAAACTGCGCTGAAAATGATGTACAGATGATATATTGCAAGTGCTGGAAAAAGATATGAAATCTAGCAGAAGAACATGCCAGAATCAGAACTGATCTATGGGAAAATAATCTGTAGTAACTCAATTAAATCTCAGTAAAATCCAAACACTACAAAACAAGAGAAATAATAGAAAAACAGAAGAGTAACAGAGAATCAGTTGGATGCTGTCCTGGACCATCCGCAGCGTTAATAATGTGAATACCGGCTGTGGCTGCTGCTTTCTGGCTGAGACGAGAGAGGTGCAGGAGAAGCTGAGAGATGCAGAGAAGAGAAACGGAAAGACAGGTTGAGAGATATGAGAGAGACGAGGGCTGTGGTGAGATGAGTGAAAACTGAGAGATACGGGAGTGAGACAAGTGACAGAACATAACATATCAATATAGAAAATGTCTTTCCAAAAGACGCTTTCTCAAAAGATCCTATTTTAGTAAATAAGTTTGAAACACCTTAAAGTGGTAAAAAAGTTTTAAAATAACCTTAATTTGGTAAAAAATTCCTCCATATTAAGAGACACGTCTGTATTACTGCTGAAAGACGGCATTGGACTTTGCCATTACAAAGCTCATATTTATATGCTGCGCTAACTTTCCGATTACTAGTTCAAAAGCTTATCGACACTGGTTTTAATCAAAATATGAACTAATTTCCCTCCATTTTCAGTCCTAAGCTCCATTTTCCCATTGTCAAACATAGGGTTAATTTTTTTTTTAACTTATTTCTACCAGTGTATTATTATTTTTATTTATTTTCTTTTACTTTTGAAAAATCGTGATTAACTCAACTTTGACCAAAAGTTAAGATTTTTACAATGCAATGAAAATTATCCAAAAAAAATGATAATTCATAGTCAAAAGCAAGATTTTAATTAGGAGGAGAAAATTTCACTCATAGCACCTAAATGTTCTTCAATGGAGGGAGGAGGGCTTGCTTACGAGGCTAGCGAGATCTCTAAGGACGAAGACTAGGTGTGTTGAACTTGCCTCTTGAATAAGGTTGGCTTCTTCGAGCTCTTACTTTTTTTTTGGGACAAGGTCTATCCTTGTAACGACTAAGAAAATTTTTAAAGGACATTTTAATAATTTTATAATTATAGTTAATAATAAATAATTACATATGGGACACAATTTTTAGCACAGGTGTGGACCACAGAGGCACACAATTAGATACGGGACACATAATTTTTTAATTTTTAAAGTTAGAATTTAGAAAAATAGAAATCATATTTAAAATTTATGTGTTGAAATTAGTTATGGTGTTGATTTTGGCATAACTCCAATCTAGTTTATTTTTAGGGGCGCCCAGAGCGGACTGGCCACGTGACACCTCAATTGGTGGGTAAAGCTTTACTAAAATGTTTTGTGAGATAATTCTAAACAACGACACTTGGCATGTCATGAATGGATGGAAGACTATCTAAAGGAAATGATTTAGTGTAGTGTGGTACACTAAGCAAGTGTGGTGGTCTCGAATCTTGTGTAGGTGATGTGACAATTGAAAGGCAAACCCATTCCATTTTTCCTTCCAATTCGGCATACCCATCACACTCATTTTTCCCCTTCACACCTGGTGCCCAGATCTATCTTCTAAAGAGGAGTGAATAGATATTTTATAATATTGACTATTTTTATTAGCTTTAAATAAGAATGTAAGTTAAGTAAAACATATATGAAAGAGAAGAGAGAGAAAGAGATAGCAACACTATAATTTTTATGAGATTTAGAAAACTTCTTATGTCCTGGTGTCACGTTCCAAATCCAAAGGTTAAACCATTCAAATTAATAAATCTGTAATAAAAATTATCTCTAATTCTTTCGCATAATAATAAGTAAATTAGATTATTTCTAAAACTCTAAAGAAATATTAATTAACTATTCACTATCCACAAAAAAATAATAAATAACTTGTCTCCAAAAGTCCAAATGATAATAAAACTCATAAAATAAAATTACTACACATTTAAAAGATATCTAACTAAAATAAGTTCTAACCACAAATAGCTGAAACTAAATTGATCTCCAATTGTTGTCCATTGCACCACACTTCATACTAAAAGATATTATAACTGATCTCTATCTATATGTGAGGAAAAATATTAGGATAAGTTCAAAAAGCTCAGCCAGGTAGCATAGCATAATATACATAAGAATAGGTCAAGTGAATATCTCAAATAATTTAGAAAATAATTGCTGATAAATTGAAGCATTTCACAAAGTTTCATATCACTTGAAAGCATTTCAATGTTCACAATGTGAAGACTGATATCATTTTTCAGTTCACAAATTATAACAAATAGTGTGTAACAAATAGTATTTTCAAATTCGCATAAGCATTTACCCTGGTTGACACAACAATCACATAAGGTGCCCAATCATAGTGGGACTTGCAGAAGACACTAGTACTGGAAGTTAACAGTATTATAACCCTATTAACATGGGCCAGACTCTGACAGTATCTTGGCAACACAAATAGACTGCTAACAGTAGTAAACCACTACTGACATGAAACAAACTCCAATCAGAGCTCACACCCACACTAAAAGAATTCAAATAACTTTGAACGATGATCATATGAATAAGCCAATTCTTTTCAACAAACAGAATAATTTTCATAAATAATTTCATTTGTAAACGAAAAGCACATATAAGAAATAATTAATTTTTGCTCGACCCAATTAATGATAATGAAGCAAACAAAACATTGAAAATCATATTTTCAAACTCAAAAACAATTTGAAATCATTTGGTTGCGTAAACATATTTCATAAAATAAAAGAAAGAAAATATTTATTTAGCATTTATTCAAAAATTATATATATCACGTATGTTTCCTTATGTAACACCCCGACCCTGATTAATAATAATTAAATTACTAATTTTTAATTAGTAACATTAAAAGGAGTAATTATTAAATTTAATTGGTAAACAAACGATAATTCCAAAAAAATATTTTCGAGACCTTAAAAATCAAGGTCAAATCCGAGAAAATAAAATACGACTACGATTTATAAAATCGGTACATAAAGAATAGATATTTAATTTAAATTCACAAAGTGAAAAATAATGCAAAAATTTAAAATAAATAAATTAAATGCCAAACAAGGCACAAAGGAAAAAATAGCAAAAATAAGCCCAAAATGGGATCAATGGGTTTTGAACCCTTGACCCTAGGTAGACAAAACACTTAAGCCCAAAAAAATACCACTTGGGTTGCCCACTTATTTGTGTCTTAAATTACAACATATATGTATATATACACATAGTATTTTCCCTCCTACCTCCCAAATTGGCCAATGGCCTTACATGCAACCAAAAGAATTGATTTTAAAATAAAACAAATAAAATAATAAGTGTCATTATATATCTACATTACGTGTGTGTAATCCCCATTTCAGAAAATCAAAAGTGTGATTGTAGAGTTGATGTAGAGAGAGAGAAACCTAGAGAGAGAAAGTAGAGAGAGGAAGTGAGTTAGAGAGAGAGAGTGAAGAAGGAAGAAGAAGAAGAAGAAGAAGAAGAAGAAGAAGAAGAAGAAGAAAAGGTTACAAGGCTGACCTAACTTGACATAAGGGAATCACCAATCAAGGAGAAGGAGAGGAAGAATCCACTGTTTGGGTAAATAATTTCAAACTCACCATTTTTTTTCTTCTCTCTAGAATTTATTCATGCATACAACTGTTTTGTGTTTCCTTTATGCATGCATGGCCTTATTGTTATGAATCTAACATATTGGAAACATAATAAAGGAGGTTGGGGGCTTGAAAATCGAAAACTCTATGATCTGCTATTGATGGAGCTTAAAGAAATTTCACCCAGAAAACTAAAGTGAACAATACTTAAAACTATGAGTTGTGACTTAAAATAGATGTAAAATAGTCCACAAAAACAAGGAGACCCGATCGATTAGCCCTAAAAAGAGCCATGAAATACTGAGTTGTAGAACCGGCCAAAAATAGCAAAACCTGGAATTGAGCACTAAGCTTGGATTCAAGAACCGGGATTGAAAGCCCATAAAATAAGGAACAAGATGGAAGAGATTTCACTTGAAATGGTAGAGAAACGAGCTAGGAATTTAGCTTAGAACCGAGACCCTCTAAGGACCTTCCATGGGGCTGTTGAGCACGAACCTAACCCCCAAACCGATGCCAAACCCTCTTTGAAGTGTGCAGAAACCAAAAGAAATCGACCAAACTGCACGAATTTGGATAGAAACCCACGAATATGAAGGTTACTATAGCTAGGGTTGCAAAGGAACAGTAGCGCATGCACGGGGAAGAAGAAGACCCCGCTGATTCAACTCGTGAGTTGACTCAGTAGACCCTGACCGAGTTAGGCTACCCACTGTGTCGACTTAGACACGTGTCAAGCGGAAGGCAAGCCACCGCATTAATGAAACGACAGCGTTTTAGGATGTTAAAAACTGAAATTGGACTACAAGAAAAGGCACTATTAGCGACGCACACGTGCGTCGCTAATAGTGGGAAAATGCGTCGCTAATCATATTTTGCGACACACACTGCGCGTCGCTAAAGTTGCCAGCAAATATTGACGTCGCTAATACTATTCGCGACGCACAAACCTCTAAGCGTCGCTAAAAGAAACTATTAACGACGCACAAACGGTGTCGCTAATAATTGGGGATGGGCGTCGCAAATATTATAAATAGAAGCAAAGAGCATCGCTAAAAGATACTATTAGCGACGCACACTTGGTCGTCGCTAATAGTATCTTTTAACGACACTCAAAGTGTGCGTCGCTAAAAGGTGCTATTAGCGACACACAGAGTGCGTCGCTAATAGTGAATTAGCATTGTTATTTCTTTAATTTTAGCGACGCCTTTCTGTGCGTCGCTAAAGGTTTTTTTTTTTTGCCCGTTTTCCAACCATGTTTGCTTTGTTGTTTTATTCCTGTTTAAACCTGTATCAATCATCTTGATATACAATAAAATCCAAACATTCTGAAATGAATATATTAAAAAAAAAAAATACATTCATATATATATATATATATTATACTAATTGCGTACATTTGTAAAAGTACAATTTAACAATAAATAGAAAAATAAAAAATTCTCTCAAAACATATAACTACAAATGTCCATGAAAAGAAAAAAAAAAACAAATAAAAATAATAAATCCCGATGCAAAACATAAAGACTGCGGCACAATAATCCCGATCAATCTAAAATAAAGATCAAATGGTATATATTAGAACAATTATTAAATATATATGAAATATAGAATGTGAATAGTTTAATTTTTTTTTTTTTTTGCATGCATAAATATTAAGAACGACATAAAGTAGCATAAGTTATAAACCACTGATTCGAACTGATTTCTGTAAGTTCGTGCAAGTCTATTTTTTCATTTTTGAGGTGTTTGATGGGGTTTCGGGATAGTTAGGCCGATATCCGGCATTTTGGTCCGTCAAAACTCAAAAATGGGCCTCTTCGGAGCAAAAACTTGCATAAGTTTTAAACTGGGCATCCGAATCGAATGCCGTAAGTTCGTGCAAGTCAATTTTATCATTTGTGAGGTTTTTGATGGAGTTTTGGGCTCGTTTGGTTGATATCTGGTATTTTGGTCTGTCAAAACCCCAAAATGGGCCTTTTTGGAGCTGAAACTTGCATAAGTTTCAAACCGGGACATCCGAACCGAGTGCCGTAAGTTCGTGCAAGTCTATTTTATCATTTGGGAGCTGTGTGATGGGGTTTTGGGGTGGTTAGGCCGATATCCAAAGTTTTGGTCTGTCAAAACTCCAAAATGGGCCTTTTTGGAGCTGAAACTTGCATAAGTTTCAAACCGGGTATCCGAACCAAGTGCCGTAAGTTCGTGCAAGTGTATTTTATCATTTTTGAGGTTTTTGATGGGGTTTTGGGCTCGTTTGGTTGATATCTAGTATTTTGGTCTGTCAAAACCCCAAAATGGGTCTTTTTGGAGCTGAAACTTGCATAAGTTTTAAACTGGGCATCCGAACCGAGTGCTGTAAGTTTGTGCAAGTGTATTTTATCATTTTTAAGGTGTTTGATGGGGTTTTGGGGTGGTTAGGCCGATATCCGGGGTTTTGGTCTGTCAAAACCCCAGAATGGGCCTTTTTGGACCTAAAACTTGCATAAGTTTCAAACCGGGCATCCGAACCGATTATCGTAAGTTCGTCCAAGTCTATGTTATTATTTGTGAGGTGTGTGATGGGGTTTTGATGTAGTTAGGCCGATATCCAGAATTTTGGTCTGTCAAAACCCCAAAATGGGCCTTTTTGGAGCTGAAACTTGCATAAGTTTCAAACCGGGCATCCAAACCGAGTGCCATAAGTTCGTGCAAGTGTATTTTATCATTTGTGAGGTGTGTGATGGGGATTTCGATGTGGTTAGGCAGATATCCGAGGTTTTGGTCTGTCAAACCCTAAAATGGGCCTTTTTGGACCTAAAACTTGCATAAGTTTCAAACCGGGCATCCAAACCGAGTGCCGTAAGTTCGTGCAAGTGTATTTTATCATTTGTGAGGTGTGTGATAGGGTTTCGGTGTAGTTAGGCTGATATCTGGCATTTTGGTCTGTCAAAACCCTAAAATGGGCCTTTTTGGATTTGAAACTTGCATAAGTTTCAAACCGGGCATCCGAACCGAGTGCCGTAAGTTCGTACAATTCTATTTTATCATTTGGGAGCTAGTGTGATGGGGTTTCGGGGTGGTTAGGCCAACATTCAGGGTTTTGGTCTGTCAAAACCCCAAAATGGGCCTTGTTGGACCTAAAACTTGCATAAGTTTCAAACCGGGCATCCAAACTTGAGTGCCGTAAGTTCGTGCAAGTGTGTTTTATTATTTGTGAGGTGTGTGATAGAGTTTCAGTGTAGTTAGGCCGTTATCCAGCATTTTGATCTGTCAAAATCCCAAAATGGGCCTTTTTGGACTTGAAACTTGCATAAGTTTCAAACTGGGCATCCGAACCGAGTGCCGTAAGTTCGTGCAAGTCTATTTTATCATTTGGGAGTTGTGTGATGGGGTTTCAGGGGTGGTTAGGCTGATCTCCGGGGTTTTGGTCTGTCAAAACTCCAAAATGGGCCTTTTTGGACCTGAAACTTACATCCTTATATAATTAAATAAGTTCGTGCAAGTCTATTTTCATATGTGAAGTGTCATGTGGTTTGTAGGCCATTAGGCTGAAATCTTTTAAGGGGTTTTACGTAACATTTTCTATAAATAACAAATGTACCAAAGTAAATAATTTTAAAAACTTACCAAGGTTGATCAGAGCCTCCCTACAGGTTGAGTATTGTCTTCATAAGAGTCTCTATCTGGGCTTGCCGCTCCTTGAGCTCTGTCATCTCAACCCTCATCTCTGCATTCAGTCTCTCAGCTGCCTCAGCTATCTGGGTGGCTGCGTGAAACCTAGCATTGCTCTCGACCGTGGAGGACGATGCCATCGGCTCCATCCCACTCCCTAAGCCACGCACATATCCGCGCCTCTTGCCTAGAACAGTCTCTCGTATCTGGTCATTGGTCGGCGGTTGCTTACCCTCAGGGGTCGGCCGAACACGCATCTCGACCATCTCGTCCTAAAAAAATATAAATATTTGTTACCTACTTTTAAACATTTTATATTAATATTAAATTCTTAATAGTGGTATATAAATCTTTTCTAACTTACATGAAGTCGTTGAGCTTCAGGCCTATTCCAACCCTTCTCGGGATTGTAGTGCGTCTTGTGCCACAACTCAATGGGGCTGGGTGGTGCACCAGTCTCCTGGTCTCGCTACAACAAACAAATAGTAGCTTGTGAAGATTGATTTCATGAATACATTATACAATGAGAAATTGATACATTTATTAACTTACCATCTCATGCCTATACCTAACAAAAGAACGTGATCCACCACAGTGGGTCACCTTTTGCTTGCTTCTGCTCTCGCTATTTTTCTTACTAAGTTCCTACACTTGGCCAAAACAAAGAAGGTTAGTATAAATGACAATGATTTATCATACAACAAAAGTAATTTTGATAATTTTTACCTGGAATGCGTCACTAGCGAACCGGTCGCATAGTAACATCCAATCCTCCACTGCCACCCCTCTGTAGGGTCTGTCGCGAGGCTCTCTACTGGCTGCCACCTCTGCCTCGTAGTGCATGTGGAGCCTATGTCGGTAGTCCCTGAAACGGGTTCCCAAGTAACGGTCGACTACCTTCATGACATGAGGCAGGTGGAGATCGATGTCAAATTTCTCCTGTAAAAGCATGTCATTGTCAAAACATTACGGCATAACATATGTTAAAATTTAGCTGAACACAATAATAAAAGACATACCTGGATATGCAAATGAATATCCCTCCTCTCCGCGTCAGTGACCTGACTCCAGTCACTAACATAGAGTGGGACGCGTAGCCGGCAAATGATGCCGACCTCCGTAATGAACTGCTAGGCCCACCCAGCAACGGGCTTCAGCAAGCCCAGAGGTATCTCAATCCGAAGGGGCGCGCCCCCCGCTGTCTCCATTTGAACCTGCAAGCTGCGATTCTTCAACCTACCACGCCCTTGTCTAGGGGTGGTGGCCGAAGCTTTAGAAGAAACAAAATAGAAACAATTAGTACCATATTTATATAATCATTAATAAAAATAGAAACTATGCATACCATCGACGGCAGGATCGGTCGACCCTGTAGATGAGGGGGAAGGGGTCGATGCTGTCCTGCATAACTGCGCGTCTACATGAACCTGGTCCAAGCATATCTACAAATAAAGTTTAAAAATAAAATTGTTTCTATTTAATCATAAAAATTAAAATCCTTATCGAAGTAAAAATGATTACCCATTACATCATAAAATTAAATATCCATTACATTATAAAAGCCGAAAACCATTACACTTGATGCTAACATATATAACACCTATTACAATTATTCATTTGAGTCTGTATCATCATCTGAACTTGAATTTTCTTCATTCTCGGTACAATACTCTAACAATGTGTCATCATCAAAATCACTTTCCTCGTCATCATCATCATTAATGAACATTGCATCCCTCGGATCTAATTGTGTGGTATTGGTGACGTCGGAAGCTATGACATGAACTGATTCTACATCAGTTCTATTCAACCGATACGAACTAACATCTCCCTGATCATGCCGGACAATACCATCATGGGCAGTTTGAGACTCTTCTTGTAGTGCCTCCTCAATCCTCTCCAACTCTTCATCTCCCTCGCCAACTTCTAGGACATCATAAACATTTCTAGTTTTTATTTTTTGGACAACATGCCAATCACCTCTTATTTTTGCGTCCTTCAAATAGAAAACTTGTTTTGCAACCGATGCCAAAACATATGGATCATCTTTAAATGCCGTACGTGATGTATTAACACTTATGAAGTGCTTATCAATCTGCATTCCAGTCTTCTTATTACTTACATCCCACCAATCACATTTAAAAATATACACAGAATGACCGTAGCAATAATGTAACTGTATGATGTCTTGTAAAACACCATAGTACTCTATAGTTTGTCCTCCGTTACCATCTCCTTCAACAAGGACCCCGCTATTCAGTGTTCGCCGACTGACCTCATGTTCCCTCGTGTGAAATCGAACACCATCAACAATTAAACCGGTGTAGCGGGATATCCTTTGATCAGGACCACATGCCAAGGAATATAATTGATCGTACGCCTCAGGAGATTGTTGGTGGCGTAATAGCTTCATCTATTAATTCAGTACAAGTACAAAATTAATTGAATACAAATGCATTAACTAATACAATTACAATTAATTGAAACCTATTCTTACACGTTCTCCAAACCACTTTGGAAACAAATTTTGTTGTCTTTGCTCCAGATCAGAACTTGATATGTGTTCGCTCTGAAGCTCGAGCGTATGCTCACTGCATAAGATGAGATATGTTATATGAAACTTACATTTGTTTACTAACGTAGTATTGCAATAATTTCGATAAACTTACTTAAAATATGGAAATGTCTCCTCGCAGTTATTGAGCACGGTGTAGTGGGCTCTTTCCAAGTCTTGAGGATGACACCATTCATATATACGGGCACCTATTGGCCGCACATTCTGATTAATCACCACAAGGCCAGTTCGTTGTTGCCCTAGACATCTATCAGAATTTCGCTCTTGACGATTAAACCTTGTCTCAATATCTTCAAGATGCATAGAGCAGAAGGTGAGACATTCAGCATCAATGTAAGCCTCAGCAATTGACCATTCCGATCGTGCTTTGTTACGCACATATTGATTCAATGTGTGCAAATATCTGTTTTGATAATTAATCAGTTATAGATTAAAATAGTTAGGATGGATAGATAACACAATTCACAAAATTAAATGTACCTTTCTATTGGATACATCCAATGGTATTGGACAGGTCCGCCAATTTTTGCCTTATGAGGCAAATGCACAAGCTAAGTGGACCATTATATCAAATAAAGCTGGAGGGAAAATCTGTTCCAACTTGTAGAGGATCACGACAACATCCCTTTTGAGCTTGTCAAGTACTTCCACATTCAACGTCTTCGCACATAATTCTCTAAAGAAGCAACCCAACTCAGTTAATGTAGTCGATATGTCATCGGTGAGATACCCACGTAGTGCAACTGGAAGAAGTCGTTATAAAAGGACATTGACAGTCATGGCTCTTCAATCCTAGATATTTTCTCATTTATAACATTTACACACCGAGATATATTCGATGCGTATCCATCTGAGAACTTCATCGATTTAAACCACTCGCAAATCCTCATTCTCTCTGCGGATGATAACGTATACTGTGCAGGAGGCACGATATATTTATCACCGCTAGGTATTAGGTGCAGCTCTTTCCTGATTCCCAGCTCCTTGCAAGTCCAACCGGGCTTTAACAGTATCCTTTGTCTTCCCTTCAATGTTCATTACAGTTCCCAAGCACATTATCACATATGTTTTTCTCGATGTGCATCACATCCAAATTGTGCCTCAACTTAAGGGTCTCCCAGTACGGATAAATCAAAAAATATGCTCTTCTTTGTCCAATTTAAGTCCACATCAGTACGCTTCCTCTTCTTACTACCCGGTATCTTCCCAAACCTCACTGGTTGGATGACTGCCAATTGCGCCAACACGTCTTTGCCAGACAACAATGGAGGTGACAATCTGCACTCAATTTGTCCATCAAACAGATGCTTATGCCGATTTCGCCAGCCATGTGATGGCGGTAGAAAACGACGATGGCACATGTAGCATATCTTCCTCCCATTTGACAAATGTAGGGAACATGCATCCTTATTGCAAACCGGACATGCCAGATACCCCTTAGTGCTCCACCCAGACAAGTTCCCGTATGCTGGAAAGTCATTTATGGTCCACAGTAACGCGATATGCAATTGAAATGTCTCATTCTTAGAGACAGTCGTATGCCTCCACTCCCACCTCCCACAATTCCTTCAACTTGTCCACTAAAGGACGCAAGTACACATCAATTTCATTACCAGGAGACTTCGGCCCTGGAATAAGCAACGACATGTAGATAAATGGTTCTTTCATACATTTCCACGGTGGGAAGTTATACGGCACAAGCAACACCGGCCACATGCTGTAGGCATTACTCATGTCACCGAACGGGTTGAAACCGTCGCTAGCCAGCCCAAGTCGTAGATTACGCGGCTCATTTGCAAACCATTCGTGATTTGTATCAAACTCAGCCCAAGTTTGTGAATCTGTTGGATGCCTACATACATTTTCCTCAGCAACACGCTTCTCCTTATACCACCGCATATCTTCTGCCGTCTTCTGAGACATGTACAACCTTTGTAGCCTCGGTTTTAAGGGAAAATATCTCAGCACCTTGTGCGAAATTGTCTTACTCTTTCCTTCATTCAGCTTGTACCTGGGTTCGTGGCACACCGTACACTCCTTACATTGTTCAGTCTCCTTCCAAAATAACATGCAATCATTTTTGTAAGTATGTATGGGAATATACCCGGGGCCCAAATCTCTTAATATTCTTTTCGCCTCGTAATATGATTTCGGAAGGGTCTCCCCAGTAGGAAGCGCTGCTTTAATCAATTCAATGGCCATATTAACTGATTTGTTACTCCAACGGTTGATGGTCTTAAGATGAAGGAGTTTCACGAGAAAGTCCAGTTTTGAAAACTTATCACAACCCGGGTATAACGGCTGCCTTGCTTCCCTCAACAACTGACTCAAACGCGGTCGATGGTCCCGTGTCACTCCTGTGACTACTCGCCCCAGTTGTAGCCCCCTACAAGTCTGCCAGCATTTGTGGCAAGCCTTCGTAACCAAACCCAACATTATCACCAAAGTCATCATCAGTCGTCTTCTTCTTCATCATCAAATACCACTCGTACGTCACGGCGTTCCCCGTGAAATTCCCAACACGTATACCTCTTGTCCATCCTGTGTTCGAGTAGGTGCTCTTTGGCCTCATCTATGTGCATATAATCCCTATTATTGCACCTCCTACATGGACATCTTATCCTATTTCTCCCATCTGCAGATGCATGAGCAAACTCAATAAAATCTTTGATCCCCTTCACATACCCTGGCAAATGCCTGCCCCTCAAGTCCATCCAACTCTTATCCATTTTCGTCTACCTAATACAAGTCAAAAATGATACTCGTTATAAATATGAAACATGAATCCTATCCACCTCCAACTTCTCTCTAAAGGGTAAGGTGGTCTTATCCCATTCGTGAATGTACAATCTACATTGCAATCAGTAGCAAATCAAATGCTTGATTCCACTCGGACAAAATTTCGGCAGCATCTCCCCACGGTTCTCCAAGTATATGAGATAGACGTTAGCACACCTAAATATATACCCAGAGAACCATAGGAGACCGTACTGAAATTTTATCATAGTGAAATATTCAAGCATATGCGCTATGGATTGCAATGCAGATTTATGCATTCCCGAACTGTCCTCTCTGGACAATTCAAGAATCGTTTTCATACACACGAGTCCAATCGCGAATAAATTTCACGATAAGATTCACATGTGATGAAAATGACTCCCGAACGGGGCTAGGCTTACATGAATGCAATTAAAAAATTCATTATTGTAAGTGCAAACTCTGATTGTCAGACAGAGTTTTGCTTTAAAAAACCATTAACAATAACATTGAAAATGCCAATAGAAAACATATTGATCTTGGTTGCTAACAAGTAAAAGCACCTAGTAATTTTTATGACCACTTTCAATTTATATAATAATCTTCTTAACAACCAAGGAATGAACTCATGTATAAGTTATAATATTCTTAACAACCAATGAATTAACTCATGTAAAAGTTGGAAGCCTCTGCATATCTGAGCCGGGTCGACAGGTTCATCTATAAAACGAACAAAACAATTGTTTTAAATTTTTAAACTTTATAAAAAAAAGTTTCAAAGTTTCAAATTTTCTAATTTTCTATTATAATCTTAATAAAAAAAATTTAAAAATAATAAAAGTCTAACTATAAAAAAAATATTTTGTTTATATAATATAATCTAAATTAAAAATTTAAGACTAATAAAAGTTTAACAAAAAAAAAAGTCTTTTATGTATATACTATAATCTAAATTAGAAATTTAAGGATAGTAAAAGTCTAATTTTTAATTTTGGCTTGACAATAACATGTACAACTTATCATTTAACTGTAATTTTTATTTTTTAGGTACTCTTCTTTATTATGGTCCCAAGTTATTAATTGGGATAAGAAAAAATGGCCATATTATGTGTGTTTGTTTTTAATTGGACTGATAAATTACTATTTATTATGGCCGGTACATTATTGTTTTAGTATGTTATTTCAATAATATCATGTCATGTGTGTTTTGATTTATTTATTTTTAATGGATCATAATATATATTACAGAATATTATTAGAAAAGGGCACACCGCCACATTGTGCTCAAAACCTATCAGTCATATATTCAAGTATTACCTTTTGTTTTTAAATTTGTTTTGAAGATATTATCATGTTTTTTCTTTTTTCTAAAAAAAATACAGTATTAAATAAATTGAACAAGACATGGTTCGAAAAAGGAAGATAAAGTTTGGGTCCAGATGATGCCATATGTAGTAGTATTAGAATGAATATGCATGTGATATATATATATATATATGCATTTGAAGTTAAAAAAAAAAGTTGTTCAACAAGACTTTATAAGAGATAATACCTGGAGTTTTTTTGGCTAGTCAAGGATAAGATCATTTCTTGTTGAGTAAGCACAACACTACAACCATCCCAATAACTTAAATGTTCCAATAATAAAGCATATTTTTTATTATTAAAAAAATTAAGGTCACACTGGCACTTTTGTGTAGAACTACTTGCACAAAAACTAAACTTTCAGGAATTCCAAACAAACAGAATATTTATTGATTCAAACAAGTTAGGGGGAAGGACAGCTGCAAAATGATTGACTAAATTATATATTGCACGTCCTACAGAACCCCAGAGAAAATATAAAATTTTAGGTCTATATAAGGCATGCCCTAGATTTACCACACTAGAAAATGGCTGAACTTTATGCAAAGAAAACTTGAAACAACATTCAATTAGGCATATGCTAAGGTCCCCGAACAAGTTTGAAAACTAGAAGCAATCAGAATGAGCTCAAGTAGGTTAAATAGAAAATGCTGAGGCAGAAAACTTCACTAATTAAAACTTAACAGAATCACAAATTTCAGTATGTTACAAAATGGTACAATATATGGATGAAAACACGTATAAATAACATAAAGATGACAATATAAACACAAGAAACAAAGACTAAGTGTTAAATTACAATATATATATATATATAGATATTCATACTGAGCGACAGAGAGAAACGAGCGTCCGATCCAGAGAGAGAAACCGAGAGATCAAATGCAAAACAGACAGGCGCGACGAACGGTGGTGGTGGAAGCGGCGGCGCGGCGAACGGTGGCGGCAGACTCAGTTCTAGGAGTTGAGAGAGAGAGAGAGAGAAAACAGAACAAGAGAGAGAGAGAGATCAGCGCAACGTGAACATTTGGGGATTTTATACGACTATTAGCGACGCACATAGAGCGTCGCTAATAGTCTCAATGAGCATCGCTAAAGGTCAAACAGATTATTTGCGATGCACACTTGGGCGTCGCAAAAGGTCCCATGTTATTAGCGACGCACAGTGCGTCGCAAATAATATTTTGGTCGTCGCTAAAGCCTTCGCGCCCTTTTTTCTTATGCGGGAAAAACATTATTTGTGACTCACACTTGGGCGTCAGTGACGCCCACGTGTGCGTCGCAAATAATGTGCGTCGTAAAAAACCTTTTTTCTTGTAGTGTTGAAATTGAAATTGGAACGTTTGGTTACAAGGATAAGAAATAGAAATTAGAACTAGGGTTAAACCAAACCATGGATAAGGGAGATAATAGGGCTATCTTATTCCGATTTTTCTGAAATTGACTGAACCGGCTGGTTCAGGGGTTACTGGACCAGTTTAGGGTTTTCAAGCCCAGAACCCACTAGTTCAGATCGGAATTTTGAAAAATTGTAATTTGACCCCAAAAATTTTGAATAATTTCACTAGGGCCCAAACAGTAAAATAATTAAAATATTATTTTAATATTTTTTAAAATAGGAAAATTACGGAAATGCCCCTAAGTCAAAAATGGGTCAAACGAAGTTCAAATAAAATAAATGAATAGTGTATTTTGATTATTTTGGACGTTCTGGACCCAATGGCGGTGTCCGTTTCATGAGATGGGACTCCAAAAAATTAAGATGAATTAAAGTATAAATTACCAAATTGCCCCTAATATGCCCGATGACCAAATAAGACAAGTTATTAGTGTATTCTTATTATCTTCGACGTTCTGAACCCAACGGTGAGGTCCAAAATACCACAATAGGTACTGAACAATAAGTCACGTGGAAGATAAAATTTATTAATTACCACAATAGACCGATAAGACCAATTCTAAGAGATTAGGATACGTCGGCCTAAAATTAAATGAAAGAGCATGAATAGGTAATAATTTAAAGTAAATATGAAATTGATAAGTTCTTTATAATTTTCTTAGGAGCTACAAAGGGAAGGGAAAAGCCCACTAGTAGTAAAAATCCGTGGGAGCAAGGTGAGTAATCCTGTACTTTGAAGTGGAGGTTTTAATCTCCATGGATTCTGAAGTGATTTGAAGTTCAAGTATTCTGAAGTGTTTTTATGAAAATATCTGCCGTATTTTAAATTCTAAATTCTCGTATTTATATGCTTTATATTTCAATGTTCTATCGTTTTGTTTATAAATTCTAACATGGTATGCAAAATTCACTTCTTGATATTGCTGACAGTTGATACATTTATTTTCTGCATGTCCATGTAAATGTCAAATTTTATTAGATGCCTCCGAAAATAAATGCTTTTATTCCATCTATGCTTTAATAAATCCCTGTCCATCGCGATTTAAATTCCTGAAGCTCATGTGTTAACTGTTTCAAGTATGGTCCTCCAGGTATTTAAGAAACTCTGTTAAACTGTCCATGCTTTAAATACTCATGAAAACTCACCCTTTTTATTGAAGCCATATTTTTATACTCATGAGAAGCATCTATTTGAAAATCATATTTCAAACACTCATGAAAAGCTTATATTTGAAGAAATCATGTTTTTGCAAGCATTTGTTTGAAGAAGCCCTAATTCGATGCTCTTTGAAAAGCATCCAATGAAGAAGTCTTGTTTTTAAATGCTCATAAAAAGCATTTCATGAAGAAGTCATGTTTTTGCAAGATAATGATGCATAAACATTGCAAATTATTGAGCTCCCTTCGGGTTCTCAATTCAGAAGAATGCCCGGTAGCAGGATCTGATCCCCCAGGCATGAGATCTCTCAGAAATAAAATTAGGGTCTGGTTTGAAACAGATCCTTGAGTTAAAAAGTGAAAAGATGAAAAGGCTTTCATAAATGGTAGCATGTTTTAAAACCCCATTATCTGAAACGTGTTTTTATATAACCCTTTGAAGTTTTTGAGGAAGAAGAAATTGCATCCTCCTATTTTCATGGAAAAGATTTCAAATTATTTCCTTGGTCTTCAAATGGCCACTTTGCACATGTTCATAAATTCTGTTGCATATTAAATGCATTATTGAATGCTTTGAAAATGCATTCATGCTATGTGATTTGAAGAATTCTTGTATTCTGCGATCATTGAAATACTTGCCTAGCTTGAATGCCTTGTATGCGTCACGCTATCTTTTTGAAGAATTCCATCTTCTGTATCTGAAGTATATGTACAATTGGTAGTGTATGTTTATATGAACATTCTCTTATAACTAACCCACTACCTAGTTGAAACCCATGACAAAGTACTGGAATTATTCATTGGGCTTTTCGAAGCTCACCCGATTCCCTAACATTTTTCAGGTGATGATGACAAATGGGAACCTTGCCCAATTTAGGGACTGGCGATTAGCAGCTTCACTATGGTCAAGGACTTTTGGAATATTAGGACCCATAATTGGTCAATTTTGTTGTAGTAATTTTTGGACAATTATGTATTTAAGCCCCGAGGGGCAAACAAATAGGTACTATGTAAAACTTTTAAATTTTTAGTATGCTCTGAATGTATATTATTTTTTTACCGCTCCGAAGAAGAAGAAGGAGCGACGGTACCGAGCGGGCGTGCGAAAAGAAAAAGTTTTGCACACTTCCGCAATTTGCTAGTCTTGGCCCTATCGCATAGCCGTTCGGCGCCATTGCTCACATGAAGCCTCGCCCGACGGCCCATGGGCCGAAAGGTGGCGGTCGCGATCCTGGATCTGTAGAGGCCGAATTTCGGGTCGTGACACCTTACCTTGAAAGGATTGCCCTCAAATCCCATAATGCACTCCAAAAGTGTCCTCTATAAAGTCATTCAAATCCTAGAATGATCCACAATAACATATTTAATCAATTAGCTCGATTTATCAAATTTAAATTAACTATACATGCCCTAATTAGTATAGTATCACGGGTACTTATCAGGCCTAAGTATTTTTAAAATACCTAAATGATGACCTTAGCAGTGTTCCATAATTTTTTTATAATTTTTAAATATTAATTTCTATTTTTTTCAAATTCTATCAAAATCACCTGGTTAAGATTAACTCAAAACATACAGTCAAACATGAACTAACATGGTTCTCACATTTAAACAATTAAGAAACTAATACATTAAGGTAACTTTAATTAGCAATTAATTATTGGCAATAATTTCAATCTCACCTCCCATACCATTAAACTCAGAATCTTAACAACTATTTTTCTGCCAAATTTCATAATTTTTGGAATTCGTTTTCTATTTTTTCCTTAATTTTTTAGTTTTACTAATTAAAAATTAATAAAAATTAATATAATTAATTATTGGGTCTAGGACCTAGCCTTCTAGGTTGGACTCATCGAGAACTATAATTTAGACATGTGGTCTAGCCCATTAGGCCTAGGGGTGAAGTACACTCTCCATATGCTCTAAGACCCGAGAGTGGGCTTGTGCAAAAGTGGTCATCTTCCCTAACTCAACACCCAAATTCTGTAATTAGAACAGTCCACCATTTTTGTTTTTCTTTCAAATTTCAACCTTGAATTTCTCCTTTAATTCTTATCGAAATTGATGTTGCACTTTTCTGGTTTAAAGGCTTTTTCTCTCAAATAACTTGATAAGAACTCGAGGTCCGAGGGCCATCGGGAAGGCTCTAGTGGTAACTGCTCCAATGATAAACTTAGTGAAGAAATAAATGGCGTAATTCAAGAGAAGAATTGAACATGAATTGAAAGCTTACCTTATGGCCTTATTTATAGGTTGTAGATCTTCTAAGTTGAGTAGGATTATAAGCCATAAGAGTAGGGATTCGAAGATATCCATAGATAGTAGTTTCCATATAGAACTCTATTTTCTTATTTTGAGGTCGGTAAACCCAAAGAAGGCAGTGACCAGCTCAAAGGCCATCTAACTGGACCGTCGCAACGGTTAAAAGAAAGGTTGGCCTCGAAAACCCAAACGACAACTGTATAAATAAACGACGCATTAAACCATCCTCTTGGAATACCAAAAGACTAGGGTGCAGAATTTCCTTGAACGAACAGCCGTAAGTTCAGCACTAAAGCTTCTAAGGGGATAAAATAAGCAAAGTCTGGTCTATTTTAATATACAGACCTTCCAGTCTTATCTATTCCTTGACGAGCCACGTGAATAACAAAAAACCAACAGCTTTGATGTATCCCAGTCCTGGTCTTGGAGGATTAGAAACAGAAGTTTCAATCATAAGAGTGATGGTCACGAGCTACCTAGTTATTTTTACAAGTCTTTGGTTCAAAACAATCTGCTTCGGAATTCTTTAGAGTTTGCTTCCACTCTATGTGATACAAGATCAATATCGGATTCCTACTTATCTGATTATATTTTCTTTCTTATCTTATTATGATGAGACAGTCAGAATTAATCTTCAATCACTGTTCTATTACAAGTGCTGAAGCTCGGAAGGCAACTGTTAACTGTTGAAGAGCTGACCTGACATACAATGGATTTAGAGCAGCTATACTTGAAACAAAAACTCGTAAAAAGCAAGGACACAAGAAAGATATGAAGAAAAGACAATTTTATTGATAAAATGTAATTTATTACATCAAAAGTTGGCTAAACAAAAGAGGTAAAGTTGATGAAGCCTTAAACCTTATCAGAAGGGCCAGGGTCCTCTGCCGAAGGAAGGTCGGTGGCCATGGCCTCTTTGCTCGGGGCAACGTTAGGAGAAACAGCTGCAGGAGCAACAATTGACAACACGTCAAAATCTGGAAACCTAGCAAGAAATCTAAATCGGAAGCTCTCAAAGCCGAACCGGATCAATTCGTCACCCATCTTATCAACTTCCTCTCTCATTTCCGTCTCAGTCTTAGTCTTGGCATGATCAACTAGTCTCCTGAAGCCTCTGATCGAAGGAGCTTCGAAGGTCAAGCAACTCCCTCCGAAGCCCTTCAGCCTGCCGAGCATAAAGGTCCCTTTCGGACTCCACAACGGCGAGGTTATTTCCAGCCTCCTTTAGACTCTCCTCGGCAGCATGAACCTTGGACTGAGCCAGTTCCAAGCTCCAACCTCACTTCATCCAGCTCGGCCTTTAGCTTGTCAGCCTCCTCAAAGCTCAGAGGAGTCACCATTAGAGCAAGCCAAACTATGCATACTCTGCGCAACACAAAGCAAATAGGTTAAGCCGAACGCAGGAACAAACAAGAAAAGACAAGAAAATGTTTCAAAAGTTACCTTCATTTGGAGATTCATCATCTCGTTCATCAGTTTCGCAGGGTTATCCCCCTTATACCGATGAGGGCCCTTAGACCAGATTTGGTCAACGGCTTTCTTGGCAATCTGATAGTCCGGCTCATTAGACGGCTCAGACGGAGTAGCAGACGCCTTCCCCTTCGCAGCTCTCTTGCTCAGAACTGGAAGGGGCAGGGGGAACTGTAGAGACCGAAATAGCAGGTTCGGCTTCCTTCTCAACCTCCGCTGGAGGATGGCTCAGGAGAGCTAGAAATCAACCTCCTCCTTTTTACTTGAAGAGGAG
>CM018039.1:29917936-30055436 GCA_008638375.1 Nyssa sinensis | reverse complement strand
CTTTGAGAACATTATATATATCACATGCAACTTGTATTTATTTATTGTTTAAGTCTTCCGCTATTTAGTTGTTGCATGTTAGTATCACTGATTGTGTAACAAGTTGAGACCATTGGTTCGACAACAGAGTCGGATCAAGTGCGCGACACGAGATCCGCATAGGGTGGGTCTCGGGTCGTGACAGCTTGGTATCAGAGCATCCTAGGTGACACAGTGGTTCATGGGAGATAAGACTAAGGTACTAGTATTATAAATGTCCAAGTAGAGTCAGTCAATAGATAGATTCTGACATGATAGATAGACTATTACATAAATTTTTACCATTAATCTTTTACAGTGAGTAATTTTGGGAGATGATCAGGCTACTGTACCAGTAGTCGCAGGTATTTTTCTAGTTAGTTAAGGCATACCCGTATGCTAGTTTTATGTATTGATTTTGCTTTCCACATTCACTACTAGATTGATTTAGAAATTGAACTGCTAGTTAAACATAGAAATAGAACTCCTAGGTTATATGTTAACTGTTCAATTTCCACCAAGAGAATGATTGATGATAGATGTTATGCATGAAACAAGTAGAGTACGTAACATAGCTATACAAGTTTTAGAATGACATATGATTATCTCATAGAACTTTAAAGACATTGATGAGTTAAGTGATTACATGATTAATAAACTTCAAGAGCAATAACAGATATGAATGCAAAGATTTATAATCTTTAGATTGAACTACATACCGTTATAGATATGAATGATTACTTGATAAATGAGATAGACTGAATAGCGAATCTTGAAAGAGTCATTATCAAAGAATGTTATACATTTGGGAAATCATTAGTAAATGAATGATATACATAGAGTATATGAAGTACAGATCATAAGTGTACAGTTATTAGCTGATCTGAGGAAGAAATTGATGATTTAAAAACAATTAATGATTGTGACTACTAGAATATGAAAGCAAGTTAAGAGACTAAGGGCTAACTAGTTGTGGGAAAGAAACTATATGTTATGATAGAAGTTGATGATTATTGAACAACTAAGATGAGCAAGTAAATAGTGATCCTTAAGAATAGTAGTATACTTAAAGGTAAATGAAGAGAATTCTTGAGATTATGACACTGAAAATACTGAAGGAGGTTTCGATAAATGATATAAACAGATAAACGAGGTTTGAATGGGAGATAGTAGCTAAACTTGGAAGGAATCATAGTGATATTGAAATTAATAGTCCTTGATGATTTTACTATCTTATGGAAGTATGTAATTGATAGTTATTGAGTTATAGTCGATGATTGTTCTATATTGAGGGAACTGTTGAGAATTGAATTACTATATCTAGACTTGATGTTTATGGTTAGACGATTGTCTTATATTGTGAGAATTAGTGAGAGTTGAATTACGATCCATAATAAACGAGGAGAACGGTTAGTTCGCATTGGAAGATAGAAGGTAACATAGAGTTGGAAAATGTGTCGGTTTGAAAAGTAGTGAAATTAGCAAGAATATCTAAATAGAATGGTAATGCCTTTGAAAGGTAGTAGAATTAACAGTAACATCTAGACATAGGAGTAACACTTTGAAAGGCAGTATTTGTGATAGGTGACATTTGATTAGAATACTTATACATTCTGAAAGGCAATAGATGTAAAAATGAATCCAGATATGAGAGATAATCTAAAGGAATTTAAACAGGTAAGCACAAAGGGGGTTGATAAACCTTATTGCTTGAGTAATAAATTGATGATGTGCCAGAAATGTGAAAAGTCTTGAGTAAGTTATAGATAGACCCTGATAGGGTAAGGATAAATAGAGTTTCGAAGACATTTACTAAATAAACGAGACTGTTAAGTTGACATTTTGAAATGCAGATGATTTTGAAAATAGGCTGATATATGATGAATAAGTGTTAGAAAAGATTTGCTAAATTTTAGAAAAGATCCAAGTAGTAGATTTGATATGAATAAAGGATGATACTCTGTCAAGCTAAGTGAAAGTAAGTAATAAAAATAACCTGAGTAACTTTTAAGGATTTATGTGATCTAAATGATTGTAAAAGACTGAAGGTATAGTAAATCATTTAGAGAAAATCGTGAAATTAAAATGATACATGGAATTGTAGAAAATACTACAAGAATGCTTACAAGTATAGAAGAAAGTAAAGATTTGTGAACAGTAAGGAATTATGAACTGTATAAATTTTAGAAAGCTTAAACCATTTTAATAAAATCTCATACAGGATGTAATCATGTGATTATAAGGCCCAGACGAGACACAAAGTAAATAAGAACTCCTTATAGTATTACAAGAAATTCTCTAAAGAAATGAGTTAGTTAAAATAATGATTAAAGAAAAATGTAATGTTTGATAGAAAACAGAACGTAGTGCAAGATGCAGTGTACCCATGATCAGTGTTAGAATTCATATAGAAATAAAAAATAGTATGAAAAAGAATAGAGCACATGACTAAGTAGTAATTACAGAATGAGATTCAAGTAGAATAGTATAAATCCAAGAGACTGATGAAAACGAGCATAGAGTTTTCTAGATTATAAACGTTAGAGTTTTGCGGACAAAACTCAGTTTAAGGGGGGTAGAATGTTATACCCAGATCCAAATAAAATAAAATAATTTCATTTACGTCCTAAAGAGTCAAATAATAATACCGAGCTTTGACCAAGCAATGAACATAGTACCAACAGTAAACCGAAACCGACTCAGACCGAGAATAATAGACTTCAAAATATACCGAACTATTATAACAAGTAATATACAGTGATGAGTACAAATACCGAGGTAAATAGTAAAAGTTATAATCTCAAGGAATCACGAGATTAAGAAAAGCCAAGTACGAACAGACTGAGCCGATAGATATGATACTAGAAGAGATCGAGCCATCATAGTAAGTTATATACAGAATAGACACGCAGTTCGAAAAAAATAATACGATTCACCAATAGAGGGACATATGATAATTAATATACGAAAAGTAAATTGCAAGCAACCCCGAGTATCCAGGACCACCATAGGAGAAACTCAAACAATACAGAAAATAGTGCTCGTAGGCCAGTATATGCCTCGAATGCGAACCAAGTATTTTCAATTAATTTCATCTTAGTGGATATATTTTCCACCCTAGTATGTACTAAGTTTGGGGACAAACTTATTTTAAGGGCGAAAGAATGTAATACCCTAACCCGAGTTAGCATGTATCCGAGGAAACCGAGTCGAGTAGTGTACTATCAGTTGTAACCCGAGCTGTTTAAGCTCTATATCATGATATCACATGTGCTGTACGATTTTGGAAGGTGAATAGTATTAGTTATACAGTCAGTGTCGGGCAATGCCCGAGCAACCCAGAACCATGCCTCGTAATGCATGTACGCACGTATTTCCATGCATGCATACGTATACATAAACTCATAACTCATTTAATATAAGTGTATGTACGTGTGATTAGAAACTAATATATATGTATAAAGTATGTATTTATATATATATATGCATAGTATGGTATATATATACACATATGTATCAAAATACAAGAAAGAAAAGAAAAGCAAGCACGCAGCAGGCATGCAGTGTGTGTATGTGTGCTTGTGTGTGTGTGTCGGTTGGTGTAAGTGTGTGTGTGTGTGTGTGTAATATACATATACATATACAATAAAAATATCATGCACACATTTAATGTAAAAGCTGAAAGAGAAAAAGGAAGTAAGAGAAGCAGGAAAAATCAGAAAAGATTAGTCAACAAAGAGGGCTTGATGGGGGCTGAAACCGAGAGAGAGAGAGAGAGAGAGAGAGAGAGAGAGATTTGAAGCGGTAGTGTGCCTATATATATGCGTGTGAGTAGGAGAGAAAAATAGAAATAAAAGACTGATTAGAAAGGCTAAGTGAGAGGCTGTGAAATTGGGAGGTTCAGAAGCTGAAATAGAAATGAGGAAGAAAGAAACTGCACCTAGAAAATCAGAAAATATAGGTGAGTAACTTGGTTCTGTTTTTAAAAGTTAAGGCATGATAGTTAGATTTGATTTTTGAATCTTGTGACGCTTAAAACATAGAAAAATTTGCAAAAATAATTAGGTTGAATGGTTAAGAAATGGAAGAACTAGACCTAGTTGCAGGTTTGTTGAATAATTGGGTTTCAGAAATTTGCATGCTTTAAACCTCATTTAAAACATGAGGAACTGATCCTCAATGGTGCAAAAATAACTTAGGAAAAGAAAAGGACAGAAATCCTAAAGGAATGGGCATGAACTGAAGAAAAACCAGTTGGCTGGAACCACGATTTTTCCTCATTTTGTGAAGATTTAGTGAAATAAATTGAAAACAAATGTTAGATATGTATTGCGTATGAAAAATAGAAGAGGACAGCATTTGAAAAACATTGAAAAATCATCGAAAAAAAGGTTGCCTTCACCGGAGATGGCGAAGGGAACCCTAATTGTCCTTCACCGGAAAAACGAAGAGGGTAATGAACAGTACTAACCTGATACGGCACCGTTTAGTGATTAAATGGAGTAATACTACGTCGTTTTGTAGTTTGGTTGTTTTAAGTTAAAAGTGAATTAGGACTGTTTGGTTACTGTCTTAGGAAATTAGAAATTGATTTGAATTAGGGCAAGGATATCTTATCCCCATTTATGGGCTATCCACTGTTTGGGCCCAAGAAATATAGAAAAAATGTGCAGGGGCTGCGAACGTGAGACCTCATGGAAGATAACCCAAGACCGAACCAATTGGATAGGCAAGCCCGTGCTTTCTGTCGCGCCGAAATATATATATATATATATATATTATAATTATAATATTAATTAATTTAATTATTTTAGTTAATTTAAAAATAGCAAAATAACTCGAAGTCCAAATTAAACAAGTTATTAGTGTATTTTGACTATCTCGAACATTCTAAGACCAATGATGAGGTCTGTTTTGTGAGACAGGGTCCTAAAAAATCAAAGATACGTAAAAGTGCAAAATGACCATTTTGCCCTTTTTAGCATAGAAGTCCGAATTGAATTTCGCAAAAGCCTAAATCGACTTTGTTCGACATTCCAGATTCAATAGTAGAGTCTATTTAATTAAAAGAGATACCAATAGTAAAAAGACATAAAATTTGACGAATAGAATGAGTTATATAGATATATAGACTAAGATGAGTTTTATGAATCATAGGAACGCTAAGGGAAAAGGAGAAGGCAGTTTGACCTTCTAGACAGAACAATAAGAGGTAAGTAAAATCCAATCTCTGCATGTGTTACATTCCAAGCCATGTCATAGTTCTTGTACATATATTGCTTATCGTATTCTATACATACATACTAGTGTTTATTTAGCCACATTAATATTGCCCTATCATGTGGGAGACAGTTATTGATTTTATATATATATATATATCGATCATGATTGTACACTTGTGCACAGATTTCCTTTATGTACACTTGTACCTAGGGCCGCAAGGGCCAGACAGTTTTATTCTAAGTAGTTTAGTAATCATAGCCTTGAAAACTATTGTTACGTCAGATTACCTAGAATCAGTTATGATTCCACCATCCTCTTCGTGGAAGATAGCATGATCCTGATATATTATTAGTGCCAGATTTGTGCTCAATTACATCTCCATCTGATGCTATTTATGACCTTCGGGTCTAGGTTCCAAGTGGAACATTTACCCGTTGCTATGCGAGGCATGGGACGTGGAGTTGTAGTGTACACTGAGCAGTATTATTTAGAGAGCCTGTGTGGAACTAAATACGAGCTCAGGGGGATTTTTAGGGCCCCATGAGTGCATTTCAGTTTTAGTTGATAGCACTATCCTTTATTGTTGATATTCATAGCTTGATCATGTTATATTGTTATTGAATGATCATGAGATTTTATAGCTTTCAGTTGAGTGGTTACATGTCATACTTGATATAGCTCATGATTGTAGCAGTATGACATTGTTAGCATAGCAGATTCATTCCTATATCATTTGACTTCTATCATCTGATATTGAGCATATATATTCATTGACTGACTAGTACTCTTTTATACCCTTGTACACATGGCAGAGTAAAGGACTACTTATTGAGTTTTCATAGCTCATAACAGATACTACTAGAAATTCATTTTTTGATAAAGTTTTATGTGATCTTAGTGCTAGCATTAATCTTACGCCACTTTCTGTTTGTAGGAAATTAGGACTTGGAGAGATGAAACCAAAAACCATTTCTTTGCAACTAGCGGACTGATCCATCAAATATCCACGTGGAATCATAGAAGACGTATTGGTAAAGGTGGATAAATTTATTTTTCCTACTAATTTTGTGGTGTTAGATATGGAAGAAGACCAAGAAGTCCCACTAATTCTTGGCTGACCATTCTTGGCTACGAGAAGGGCTTTAATTGATGTTCAAAATGATGAATTAACATTGAGAGTAGACAAGGAAGATGTGGTGTTCAACATCTACCAAGCCATGATATTTCCAGAAGATCCAAGCACTTGCTTTTAGGTAGATGTCAGTAAGCAATGTGTAAAAGAAGCCTTTCAAGAAGATGTGTCAGCCGATCACCTAGAAAGATCCTTACAGCAGGTTACATCACTTAGCAATGAAGTGGAAAGGCTAAAGCCGATGGTACCAAAGACAGATTCTTTAATTTCTTAAAAAAAAAGATGCAGCAAACGACAACTCCAGAGTTGAAGCAATTACCAGAGCATCTTCGCCATACATTCTTTGGTGATGCTTATGAAAATGCAAAGATATACAAAGAACGTACGTAGAAGTGGCATGACAAACAGATTCTTAGGCGTGAGTTTGCTCCAGGACAGCAGGTTTTACTCTTCAATATATGACTCAAACTCTTCCCGGGCAAGTTAAAATCAAGATGCACAGGTCCTTATACAATTGATAAAGTTTCTTCTTTTGGAGCAATAGAGACTTGAAGGACAAGACAGGGAATATATTCAGAGTTAATGGTCAGAGATTGAAGCACTATTATGGAGATCCTGATTGATGAAGATTGAAAAGTCTGGCTGTAGACTTTAAAACAAGTGCTTATGGGAGGCATCCCATAGAACTTTCTTCTATATATATATATATATATTTATTTTGTTATTTTGGATAATTTGGATTTTGATGCAAGTTTATTCAGCATGAATAAATAGCTGAAAATTACAACATATGGCTGATTCACCATGAAACCAGGAAAGTTCCTTTCATTTCTCCATTCTTTCTCGCTTTTGACTTACAATGAGGACATTGTTTAGTTTAAGTTTGGGGGTGTAAACTCCTATAGTTATTTTGTCTTCTTGATTATTGGTTATAAGTCTTGAGCTGTTGGATTCTCTTACCAAGCATGCATTTGAGTATGATTGAATTCCCTATGACTCTGAAATTTGTGATTGAGGATGGAATGAGAGAAATTTTCAAAAATTTATTTTATGTCAGGCAGAGTTTTGTGGGTACTTTGATTTAAATCTTTGTCCTTGAACATAATTGAGCACATAGTTATTTTTTTTCTTTATCCCTATTTTGCTTATGAAAAGAATGAGTTGAATTAACTGGGTCAGGGAAGTTCAATTTTTCTTTTCTCTAGAATCCGTTGATGAATCCTTGAGGCGAAATCCTAGTTGATGCCAAATATTAAAGAAATGATCTAGGCATTTTTTTTGTCATAACCAAAAAGCCTTCTCAGCCGTCCTAGTTATCATGCCATCATTGCATGGTATACTTCCATAGTCAGCCCCTTGAGCCTTATGATACATCAGCCTTTATTTGTTCTATTAACTACATAAGCCATTCCCGTTCTAAGCCTGAAAAACCATGAATTTACCTTTCATAGTTTGAGAAGATACTTTGGTAGAAATTTACACTTGAAGAGAAAGTTGGTTCAAAAGAAATAATTCATATTATGTTTGCTCTGTTTGATCAAAGTGTGAAAAGAAAAGCAAAGAAAGTGAATGCAAAAAAGGAAAAAAAAAAAAGGTATTTTTGCTGGGTTTGTCTTTTATGCTGAGGTGATTTATCCATCATGACGGAGAAAAAAAAAATAGAGTATGAGCATATTGTCGAGACAGAGTTATGGTTTGAATCCTATGGAATTCTATTTTATTGTTCTTTCCACCAAGTATTTTCCCAGTTTGCTTTGAATTTTCATATCCATTTCTTTCTTAGCCCTCACCTTGTGGCCTGTCATTACAACCTAATTAAAGACCTTTTGATCTCTAATTTTGGTGTTGACTACATTAGTGGAGAGAATTTCTGAAAATTGGACTTATGGGGTTAAGTTTTGAGAGACTTCTTTTGGTTTCAGTTGTTCTACTTTTATCTGACTTTGCAGGTGCTTTGGAGTTAAATTGACTATATCATACACACTCAAGGTCTTAGCTTTAGGTTAAATAAACGCTTAACTCTTGCTTGACAAATTGCTAAATTTTTTATTGATTTTCTTACTATGTTTGATGTTAAAAGAGTAAGATGCTAGTGATGAAATCTATTTCAGATCATGGCTTGGTGAGTGATAAGATTTTTCTATAGGGTCTAGTTGATATTGTCTTTTTGTTTGAGGACAAACAAAGTTTTAAATTTGGGGGTGTTTGATGACTTGCATAATTTAGAATATTTTTAATCTCTTTAAACTTTAAACTTTAGTGTAATTTTATTTATTTTCTGGGTGGTTTTAGGCTTCATTGTCATCATTGAAATTTTATTTCAGATTTGAAGAAATTGAAGCAGTTCGTCATCTATGGACTATCTCTCATTCAATGAAAAGGCGCTTTATACATTACGGGCTTGATCCATGACTACTTGGGTCGGACAACTTGATAATTAGGCCTGTGAGTTCCTCTCCACATGGCTAATCTGAAATGTTTACAAGCCATCCAACCAAAGCAAAAGAGGAAAAAAAAAAAAAAAGAAAAAAAAATGCTAGAATCCTGGTGGGCTTCTACTTTAAGCAAGGGCTGGGGGGTCCTGTTATAAAAGGCTACGGCTTGGCTGAACAAGAAAAACAGAAAGAAATTGCGGCAGGGAGAAAAGCAACAAGGGGTGGGGCGACCGAGAGAAGAAAAAAAAAATAAGAAAGCCAAGCGACGCTGGGCGCAGAAGCTGACCAAAAGGAGAAGATAGAAATAAATAAAGAAAGAAAGAGAACGGAGGGGAAGAAAAAAATCAAAAAAGACGGCTGCTGGGCAGGGCGCAAGGCGCTCGAATTTTGTTGGCTTGGGCTGTTGGAAAGAAAAAAAATAATAAAAAAAGATCATGCGGCTGGAAGACAGAACAGCAACAGCTAAGCGGCTGGGCAGTAGAGACCAGCAGCAAAAGAGCCAGCGACTTGGAGAAAGACACTACGGGCTGCAACGAGTATTTTTTAGTATTCAATTTTTTTCAATCTCTGAGAAAAAATCATGGTGAATTCGTTTATGTTGAATTTGATTTTTAGCATGAACTAAATTTTCTTTATTCTAGGAAAACGATGTAGTCTAGTCTCGAACTATGCTTGTTTTTCTATGCTAATTTGAAGTAATTTTCTTTCATGTTTGTCTGGTTTATTCTGAGCTTATTGCTTCTAATTAATTGGCCACTAATTAGATGATTTTAATCTTGTGATTTGCTGTCGAAAGAGGGAATCATAGGATAGACCTTGGATATTTCGGCATAGGTAAATATAGAGATTGAACACTTATATGACCCTATGTAGTATTAAAAAATTCTTGGTCTTATTGCATCTTGCTTTATTAATTTGCATACTCTTGTGTAAAATGATGAACAAGAATAGTTTCCAATTGGCTGTCGAAAAAGGCTGTTGGATGATTTGGAGATTTGCTAACAAACATAGAGAATTAAATTTAATTAGTTAGAAGAGTAAAGGATAGTGAGGGATTAGGTGAAATCGATTTCCTAGAGATTTTCTCTCCTATTACTTTTATTTTCAAACAATATCTCTCTTTTCCTTTAAGTATTTTTTTTGAATTTATTTTATTTTACATTGCAATTACAAAAATCTTAGTGACTTTGTAAATAAAGTCGAGATTAGCATAATCCCGGTATTTGACAAAAGTAAGTTACCAATCCCTGAGGATGATACTCTTCTCATCATTTTACTATAAAACTACGATACTGTGCACTTGCAGTTTTGCACCAATCAATAGTACCAGATGGGACAGAGGGCTTTGTGATCTACAGTGATGCCTCACACCAAGGCTTGGGGTGTGTTCTGGTGCAATAGGGAAAGGTAGTGGCTTATGCTTCACGGCAACTAAGGACACATGAGAAAAACTACCCAACTCACGACCTCGAGCTCGCAACTATTGTCTTTGCCCTTAAAATTTGGAGGCATTATCTGTATGGAGCTACATGTAAGATTTTCACTAATCACAAGAGTCTTAAGTACTTGTTTACGCAGAAAGAGCTCAATATGCGCCAACGACGATGATTAGAGTTAGTCAAGGACTATGAGCTCAGTATACAGTACCACCCAGGGAAGGCGAATGTAGTAGCTGATGCTCTTAGTAGAAAGTCATCAGGGAGTCTTGCTTACTTGTTGACTATACCGAAAGAGATACTATTGGATTTAGAGGCCATAGAGGTTGAGGTAATTTTGCCCGGTTCTAGAGCGATGTGTGCTAACGTCACAATCAATCTTACGATTGTTGACAAGATCAGGGAATTGCAGACTCACGATAGCAAGTTAGTCAAGCTTTGTCAGGAGGCCGAGACTGGAGGGAATACCGATTTCTCTATACGAGATGGGGTGTTGTACTATCATGACACGATCTGCGTGCCAGATGTACCTGAGATTAGGAAGGAGATTCTTGATGAGGCACACAGTTCTAGATTTGCTATACACCCAGGAACTACAAAAATGCACCACAATATGAGGAGCACTTACTGGTGGTCAGGGATGAAGAAGGATATAGCTGAGCACATTGCACAATATATGGAGTGCCAGCGGATCAAGGTTGAGCACTAGAAGCCAGGAGGACTTCTATAGTCACTGCCAATACCAGAGTGGAAATGGGAGCATGTCACAATGGATTTTGTATCAGGGTTGCCTAAGACATCACATGGGAATGATTCTATATGGGTGATCGTCGATAGATTGACAAAGACAGCCCATTTTTTTGCAACGAAGACGACTCAGACTTTAGAACGACTGGCCATGCTTTATATCAGGGAGATTGTTCGATTACATGGAGTCCTAGTATCTATTGTGTCTGACCGAGATCCACAATTTGTGTCTAAGTTCTGGAGGAGTCTACAGAAGGCTATGGGTACTGAGTTGAGTCTTAGCACTGCATATCACCCCAAGACAGACGGACAGTCCGAGAGGATGATACAGACATTAGGAGGACCTATTACGATTCTGTGTCATAGATTTCAAAGGAAGTTGGGAGGATCAGCTACCATTAGTAGAGTTCACGTACAACAACAACTACCAATCCAGTATCGGTATGGCACCGTATGAGGCACTATATGGCAGGCAGTGTAGATATCCACTATGTTGGAAGGAAGTGGATGATAGGAAACTATTTGGGCCAAAGATAGTAGAGTAGACCACAGATCAGATCCATCTGATCAGGTAGCGTTTACTAGCAACTCAGAGTCGATAGAAGAGTTACGCTGACACTAGAAGATGAGTGTTAGAGTTCACGACAGGTGACTACAGTGTTCCTGAAGGTATCATCGATGAAAGCAATGGTCAGATTTCGCAAGAGAGGGAAACTAGGGCCACGATACATTGGACCGTTCAGGATTGTTGGACGAGTCAGACCAAGTAGCGTATCGGCTAGCATTGCCATTTGAGTTAGCTCACGTACATGATGTGTTCCATGTTTCAATGTTAAGGAAGTGTGTGCACAACCCAGACCAGATAATCGAGCACGAGCCGCTAGAGGTGCTGGAGGACTTGAGCTATATTAAGCAGCCAGTACAGATCTTAGACCAATGAGAACAAGTTCTACGGAACAAGACCATTCCACTAGTGAAAGTATTATGGAAAAATTCTCGACTTGAAGAAGCCACTTGGGAACGATAAGATGAAATGCATACTCAGTATCCCTATTTATTTGCACCATGATTTAGTTAAGTTTAGGGGACCAAACTTATTTAAGGGGGGGAGAATGTCATACCCTAACCCAAGTTGTAACCGAGCGAGCCATGTAAACTGAGCCGTTAGGGCTTTCCGTTACAATGTTGAATGAAATGAACGGTTTGGAATATCAATAGTCCGAAAGTATGAATGATACCAGGCGATACCCGAGCAAGCCATAAACGATACCAAAATAAAAATAAAATTTAAAATAAATAAAATAAAATAAAATAAAATGAGAAAATAAAAATATGGATATGGAAATGAGTATATACATGTATTTATGTAGGTGTATAAATATATATATATATATATATCAGTAAATAGGTATATATATATATAGAAGCATGATATATATATATGGTAAACAGTATATGTGTATATATATAATGGACATATGGTGGTGATATGGAAATCAATATATATATATATATATATATAGTTGACCGCATGGTTGTAATCCCCCAATAAAATAAGGAATGAAGGGGATTATGGAAATAAAAAAAAAAAAACAAAAATGGGGAAGTCAGTGAGGAGAAAAGGAAAGAGAGGGAGAGAATTAGGGGGGGAGCGGTTATAACAGAGCATGCAATTGCATGTGTGAGGAAAGGGAAAAAAAAAAGAAAGGAGAAGAAACAGAAAAGGGAGGAGAAAGAGGAAAGGGAGCTCGAGTAAACTGAGAGGAGTACCGCACAGGAAAAGCTCAGAATTGGGTAAGTGGGTGTATTCTGTTTTAGTTTTTCTTTTCAAGCATAAATGTTAGATATTAGTTTAGGGATTGCATGAGTATGGAATTAGGAAAATTTAGCAAAAATAATTAGAAAAAAGATGTAAGGATGAAGGAGAAAAGTGCATTTATAGGTTTTTCTAATTGAAACGGGTTTATGATTTTTGTAATACCCTGACCCGGGTTAGCACGTATACCGAGGCAAATCGGGTCGGGTAGTGTACTATTAGTTGTAACTCGAGTTGTTTAAGCTCTATATTATGATATCACGTACTGTACGATTTAGGAAATGTGAACAGTATCAGTTATATAGTCAGTGCCGGGCGATACCCGAGCAACCCAGGACTGGGCCTCGTAATGCATGCACGCACGTATTCCCATGCATGTGTACGATTTCATATATATATCCACCCCTAAATATAAGTGTATATAAATGTATACAGAAATTAGTATATATATGTGTGTAAATGAATATATGCAGATATGTATATATGTATAATTAAAGTATATATATACAAATGTACATACGATATTATAATTATACATACATACATGTAGTTAAATGGAGATACATGGAAAAGGAAGGAAGCATGCAATGCATGTGATCAGGGTGGCAGTGTGTGTCACTATGTGTATGTCACTGTGTGTGTGTGTGTTGTGTGAATGAGGTGAAGGCACCAAGGCTGCTGACACCAAGTGCAAGTGGGGCTGCCAATATATGTATACATATATTGTGTAAGACACGAATGGATGGTGGAGATTCAAGGGGCGGTTTACAGCAATCAAGAATGACCGCAAGAGAGAGATAGAGAGAGAGTGAGAGAAAGAAGGCGGTGGGATGTTTATATATATATATATATATATATATGAGTTAAGAGGAAAACAAAGAAGGGAATAAGAGTTGAGATTTGAAAAGGGAATTCTTCAAATACTCAGAAGTGAAACCTCAGGAGTTCAGAAGGAATACACTGAACGTAACCAAGAAACCCAGGTGAGTGATCATGCTTCTGTTTTTACAATTTATGCATGATATTAAGTTGTTAATCATAGGGTCTGAATCACTATAAAATGAGAAATATTTAGCAAAAAGAATCAATCAAAACGGTTAAGGAACAACTAAGAGAAGTGGAGTTGCAGGTTCAGTGGATAATCTGGGTTCCATGGATTTCATACTTAAAACTTAGTTTTTATAATGAGGAATTAATCCTTTTAGGTGCAAAAATGGATTAGGAAAGAAAAAGAGCCAAAACAATCGAGAAATTGTTACGAAATCAAGAAAAATCAGGTCACCAGAAAATCGATCGGAGACATTTGACTCCCTATTCGTGAAGATTGGGAGGGGCTTGATGGAAACGGAGGATACTGTTGAGATCCTTGAGAGAAGAGGAAGAAAACGACATTGAAAACAGACCAAAACTCGACTGAAAAATTGTTGCCGTCGCTGGAAGGGATGACTGAACCCTACCGGCGTACTACCAGAGAAGAAGGGTTCTGTTTGGTTAATGGATTCGGCTCATGGGTCGGGTTCGGGTCAAACCCGCCCAACCGCATGTGCGGGTAACTGAAACGACGTAGCATGGGGGGGCTGTTAAAAGGTTTTAAAATTTAAATTGGGAGTGTTTGGCTACGGGCTTAAGAAATTAAATTAGAAATTGATTTGGGGATGGGGATATCCTATTCCAGTTTTGAGGATTAGCCACTGTTTGGCTATTCTGATTTAGAATAGTAAAATCAGAAATTCTGATTTGGCCCACGACTTTTAGAAATTTAAAAGTGACCCAGATTTTTATGGTTATTATGGTTTGACCCCAGAATAAAATATTAATTTAATTAATTAATTAAAAATAATAGAAAATTACGAAAATGCCATTAAATCAAAAAGTAGTTAAACGGACTCCGATTAAAATAAAAGAATAGTGAATTTTTATTATTTTGAGCATTCTGGACTCAATTGTGGAGTCCAATTTGTGAAAAGAGGTCTCGAGAAGTAAGAACCCTGTGAAAGTGCAAATGACCATTTTACCCTTTATAGTAACGATATCCAAATTTAACACATGAATAGTGTATTTTAACTATCTCGAACATGCTAAGACCAATGGTGAGGTCCATTTTATGAGACAAGGTCCCAAAAAATAAAAGACCCGAAAAAGTGCAAAATGACCTATTTTGCCCTTTTAGGTACCGAAGTCCAAATTGAATTTCGCGAAAGACTAAACCAACTTTCTTCGATGTCCCAGACTTAATAGTAGAGTCTAATTTAGTAAAATAGTAACCAATAGTAAAGAGGCATAAAATTTAATGAATATCATAAATTATGATAAAGTAAACTAAGATATACTATCTATTTATGAATAGGGATTTCAAAGAGGAGGGAACAGTGACTTGATTTTTATTGTGAAAGAACGAAAACGGTTTAAAAGGTAAGTAAATGTCTGATCTCTGCATGTGTTACATTCCAAGCCATGTCAACAGTTTTTCTTATATCATCTATAGTACTCCATACATGCCAGAACAATTATTGAGTCCACATTGATATTGCTCTATCTTGTGGAAAGTGTTTATTGACTGTTATATATCTTGATCATGATTTTTGTACACTCTGTACATAGGCTTCAAAGGGCAAGACTTATTGTAATATCCCGACCCGGGATACCAGGTCATATGACACGTATTACGAGAATTTATAAAAAATAATTAATTAATTTAATTATTAATTAATTAAAGTAAAGAAATGTTATATATATTAATTAAATAATATATATATATATGTATAAAGTGAAATATATATGTATGTATATGGAAGCATGTATGTATGCAAGTATATATATATATATATGAAAAGGTGGGAACAGGTGTGAATGGTGTGTGTGTGTCGGCTGGTTGTCTTGTATATATGTGTTGTCTGTATATATGTAGTATATGTATATATTATATGTATAAATATCTTGTGAAATTTAATGCAAAGAAGAAAAGAAAAAAAGCAAAATTGATGAGAAGTGAGGGCTAGTGTAGGGCTACAATCAGAAAGAAGAGAGAGAGAGAGAGAGAGAGAGAGAGAGAAAGAGAGAGGGAACAGGAGAGAGAGAGAGAGGTCGGTTCTCTCTTTAAAAGCAAGGCATGCAAAGCATGCTTTGCTTCATACGAAAGAAATCAGAGAATGAGGAACTGAGGAGATAGAAGAAGAGATTCAGAGCAAGAAAGAAAGAGAAAAACAGTGGTGAAAGGTAAACCCACCAAAACTTTTAAAATTCTCTCTCTAGAATATTTTGCATGTGTTAAGAGATTAGGTTATGATTTGTATATATAATGCTTAAATGTATATCTAGACATGTATTAGGCATGAAAATGGGCTATGAAAACGACTGAAAACATGAAACCCACGAAAAATCTCCATTGAAGACCTTGCCTATGGTAGGTTTGAATCGATTTCTTTTAAGCTTGAATTGGCTTATCAAGACTTAAAGTAGATACTATGAGCATGCTAAAAACCTATGACCGTGACCTAAAAGCTCAAAAAATGACCCTCAAACACCAAGTTGCAGGTTACGGGTTTACACCCCAAACCTTGTAACTCATGTTTTAATCTATTTCTTTGAATGAAAACTGAAACCTCATGGATAGAGGATCATTATGGAACAAACCGTAAGTGATTTGGCTCAGAAATGAGCATGTATGACCGAATTACAGTTCGGGTTATCATGTTAAAAATCGAACACACGAATGAGTTTTGAACTCTAAAATGAATGCCAATTGAATTGGTTATACCTTAGAAATGTTTTGGGACAAAAACAGTGAGGATCCATGGATCTAAACTGCACGAAATAGGAAGAAATGAATTCGGAAACTAGGGTTTTCAGTCGAGTTTCGTGGGGAAGACGAAGACGAGTCAACTCGGTTTTTAAAATAAAGGCTGGGTCGACTCGGACAGGTGGCAGCCTCTGGGCTTGCCACCGATTAATTGGAACGGCGACGTTTTGAATGTCGGTTAAGTAAATGGACGCTAGGGCTGACGTCACCATGACGTCAGCCACATGTAAATAAACCGGATAGACCTGGTTGGTTTACAACCAAACCGGACCGGTTCACTTCCAATTTAACTGAACCCTTTGGTTTTTCTAAATTAATTAAAACTAGATAAACCAAGACTTTTGGTTATTACGAATTGACCCCTGGGCTTCAGAAAAATTATACTGAGGCCCAACTGAGGGAAAATTTATACATTTAGACCCCTGGAAAAAATAATTAAATAATTAATTTAATTATTTAATAAATAAAGTTAAATTACTATTTTGCTCTTGTGGCATAAATAGAGCAAATGAAGTCCAAAGTAAACATATGAATAGTGTATCCTTACTATTTTGGATACTCTGAGACTAATGGTAGGGTCCATTTTACGAGACGGGGCCCGAAAAATAAAGCCACATAAGGGGGTAAATGACCAAAATACCCCTTGACCAAAATTTACAAGTTATTAGTATATTCTTACTATCTTGGACCTTCTGAGTCCAATGGTGAGGTCCACGACACGAGACGGAGTCCCGAAAAATAAAGACATGTAAAAAGGTAAAAAGACCAAAATACCCCTGGTACCCCTAAAGCCAAAATGAAATCAGAGAAGGTCTAAATTGACTTTCCTTGACATCCCGGACGCAAATAATGGAGTCCGAATTACGAAACGAAGTACAGAAAAATGTGACACGTAAAACAATAAATGACCATTTTGTCCTTTTACATATAACAGTCCGAATTAAATGTTAGGAAAGCCTAAACTGACTTTCTTCGACACTCCGGACTCAATGGTAGAGTCTATTCGACCTAAAGAAATGTCTAAAATAAAAAGACATAAAATTTGATGAATAGCATCTGTTAGATGGCTATGAACTGAAATATTGCCAAAGAACTAAACTGAGGCAAGTACGAGAAATGAAATACGAAAAGACACGACACGTAAACATGGCAAAAAATAACTTTAAATTAAAGTTAATGGAACTCCCAGAAGAATATGATTGTAGAAATCTGTTTTCTTGACACGTTAAATTGTGTTTTAAACAGAGAATTTAATAGACACAAAAATGAATCAAGAACGAGAAATTCCCCCAATGATGACAAGGGCACAAATAGCAAATGATCCGAAATAGAAAGTTTTCCGAGAGAAGCTAGAAAAACAGCTCCAGGTAGCTCAGAAATATATCCGAATTGCCAAAACAAATGAAGTGTGCAGCGTTCGGCCCTTCATTTACAAGACTATAACCAAGAAGCAATTAGTAGCGAAAAAGATTAAGAAACAGGAGGACACCGAAACGCTACAAGAATGGCTTCACAGGTTGAAGGAAGCCAAAGGAAAGGCGACTAAATAGATCAAAAACCAGAAGTACGAGGTGAGTAACCCTGTGTTTGAATTGGAGATTTAACTCCATGGGTTTGAAAAAGTTTTAAGTTCAAAGATGTGAAGTATTTGAAGTTTCAAATTCAGTATTTACATGATGCAGCTTTTAAATTGTACTGTTTTATAACTCTATATGACATGCTCACTGATTGGTATTTATCATAGTTTTCTTAAAACATATTTCAGCATGTCTAAAGTTTTAAATGCCAAATTATGTTAAATATCCTGAATTTGATAGTTACAAGTATTTGAAGTCCTATTGTAGAAATTATACATTTCATGTTTTAAATACTCATGAAAGTACCTATTGAAGAAGTTATGTGATAAATGTTTTACAAGATAAACGGTACCAAGTACCACCCCCTATGAAGGTTGAAATCCTTTGGGATTCAACAGTAAATGCCCGGTAGCAGGATCTAATCCCCCAGGCAAATGAGATCGACAGTATTAGCAGTAAAATGGGAGTCTGGTTCGAAACAGATTCCACCTAATTAAAGAGAAAAGATGACAAGTGATTTTGGAAATGAAAGCAGGTTTTACCCTCATTTTCAAAATACATATTGATGTGATTTAAAGTTATATACTTTATTTGATGAAGTACGAGTTTCGCTTGGATATCTTAAATGTTTTCAAGCCATTTGAAATGCATATGTTTTGAGTTATATACTCTATTTATCGAAGTACGAGTTTTGCTTGGATATCTTAAATGTTTTCAAGCTATTTGAAATGCATATATTTCGAGTTATATATTCTATCTGATGAAGCACGAGTTTCGCTTGAATATCTTAAATGTTTTCAAGCCATTTGAAATGCATATGTTTTGAGTTATATACTCTATTTATCGAAGTACGAGTTTAGCTTGAATACTTTAAATGTTTCAAAGCTATTTGTTTTAAGAATGCATGTACTCTGTATTCTAAATTGTATAAGCAATTGGCAGTGAATGTTTTACAACTCTTATGTACTAAAAACCACTGCTAATTGAAAACCCCATGACGAATACTAGAATTGCTCACAAGCTTAGATTAGCTTACCCGGACTTTGTTCGGACCCCCCTTTTAGGTGATGCAGCAGACAGGGTCTTAAGGACAACGACGATGAGTCTAGCTGTTTTTGGAAGGATATGTTTAAGTAGTTCTTTTGAAGAACCTATGAACATTAGTAGTATGTTTTGTATTAATAGACAGAGTAAGAATATGTAATAGGCCCTCAGGGCAACCGAATATGTATTGTATTAATGTATGAAGTTTTTAAGTTTCGTTATACTCTGAATGTGTAACCATGTATGCTATGTATGGAACAGCAGTATCGGACGGATGTGCATAATTTAAAATGAGAAAAGAAAAGAAAAAGTTTTTTTCACGCTTCCTGCTATCATGTGTAGCACATCTATTCGATACCGCTAGCAGATGCGAGCCTTGTCTCGGGGCCTTCGGGTCTCGGGGCAGGCGGTCGTGATCCGGTAATCCGCACGAGGTGGGTTTCAGGGTCGTGACACTTATGATCTCAACAGCCCAGTTTACATTGGCCTGTTAAGGCAACAGTTTCTTTTCACTGCTGAGATAGTGTTATTGCATTTACTGTTTACAAGATTTAGCATGCTTTCGATATATTATATTGTAGCCGGATTTATGCTCAGTCACAAACTCCATCTGATGCTTACTAGACCTACGGGTCGAGAAAACAGAATCAAAAGTGGCAATTAAAATGGCAACTAAAATGGGATCTGCGAGGCGAGTACTGAACTGACGGGTTAGTGTTTGGCCGAGAGACCAAGGAGAAGGGAATAAAATGAATTAAGGGGTATGCCTGGGCCCCAAGTTAAAGTGCATCCACATTTGTTGTTATCAGTATCTATTATTTATTTTCATAGCTTGATCATATTATTTCATTATGAATGATCATGAGATTTCACAGTTTTTTTATTAAGAGTATACAATTTATGCTTGAGACAACTCATGACTGTAGCAGTATAATATTGTCAGTAGAACATATTTCATTTCCTTATCATTTGACTTCTATCATTTGATATTGAGCTATATATTCATTGACTGGCTAGCATCTTTATATACACTTGTACACATGGCAAAGTAAAAGAGTATTATTTACTAAGTTTTCATAGCTCATCAGATACTACACAACATTTGACTTACAGGCACATATATCGAGGACAGACCATAGAGTCTAATAGCTAGGAGGTGGACATTTGCTTTTGAAGTTGCAGTGTAATACTTAGTACAGACAGTCTTATAGCTCTCCCATGTTATCCACATCTTGGGGATGAACAGTCGTATTAAGAAATTTTGTATTCCGCATTTTGTAAACATTATATATATCACATGCAGCTTGTATTCATTTTCTTCCGCATTTTAGTTGTTGCATGTTAGTAGCACTGATTGTGTTGCAAGTTGAGACCCTTGGTTCAACAAGCAGTGTCAGACCGAGCGTCGTGACACGAGATCCGCATAGGGTGGGTCTCGGGTTGTGATAATTTTGTTGCATGAAACTCAATTTAAATGCTTAGGAATTATTCGTATAAAGTGTAGAAATTATGTAGTAATCGTTTTAAGCTTAAAATCATAGAAAAAGCATCACAAAAATGGAGAAAACTCTCTCGCCGGAAAAACGCCCAACGCCGGCGCAGCCATTGTTATGGCTATTTTTGGTAGTCCAAAACCCCACCATTTCCATTTTGAATGGTAGATATGAAACCCCTTGACATGCCCAATCAATCCCCATCGAGAAAACCCAATAAAATGACCGCCGGCGAGTCACCGTCGCCGGAGAAGACGACCAGCAACTCACTGGAAAAATGTGGGTGAACGGCTAGTGGAACAAGTTGCGGGTGATTGTGCTATTTTGCTTCAAATTTTTAAATGGGATAGAGGCTGTTTGGGGTCTGGAAATTCAGGTCCAATAGATATCCTAATTGGGAATAAGAATTGTTCTATCCTAGGTTGATTAATAATCCATTGTTTGGCTTACAAGAGTAAAGAAAAAAAAAAGTTGCACAGGACACTGCCCTGCGACTTGAACCCACGACTTGTGGATGAATTTTGGAAACATGGACCACTGTGCCACTAAGGCACATGTGGTCTATTCAGGCCCTAATAATATATATGCTAGATACATTTAATTAATTTAATAAATTAGTTTAATTTAATTAATTATTACATTAATTTTTTATATGCAAATTAGTTAAATAAATAGTGTAAATTTACTATTTTGGACCTTCTAGATCCATTGGTGAGGTCCGTTTCATGAGACGGAGTCCCAAAAAATAAAACACCAGTAAAAATGTCAAAATGACCAAAATACCCCTAAGTCAAATGTAAGTCAAACGAACTCCGATTGAGTTAAGTAAATAGTGAATTTTTATTATTTAAAACCTTCTGGACTTAATGGTGAAGTCCAATTTATGAAAACAGAACCCAAAAAATAGAGACATGTATAATGACCATTTTGCCTTTTCGGTAAATTAGTTCAAATCGGAAACCGTGAAGGTCTAAATCAATTTTATTTGATATTAAAAACTCAATGATAGAGTCTAAATTAGTAAAAGATATACTTATAGTAATGATGCATAAATGGATAAATATCATTAAAATTGAAACGTGTTTACTAATATATAAGAGACTCGAAAGGAAAGGAGAAGGTCACGGAATACTAAGACGCACTGATAAGATAAGTGAATTCCTATCTCTTATACGTGGTTTTCCAAGCCATATTCTTTCTATTATTGCCAAAACTTTGTACTCATGTATGTATCCGTTGTTATCATCCCACCATTGATATTGTCCTATCTAGTGGATGTTTATTGACTGATATCTCATGATTTGATTCATTATACTGATGCCTATCATTGTATGCTTATATCATGATGTTCCATACATTATACACTTCTTATGAAATTACAATAAAATCTTGACTTATGTTAAATGTCGGGTTTTGTGCTCAGTCACATTACCTATCTGATGTTATCTGATTGACAGGACCTACGGGTCGATTAATGGGACCTTCAAGTCAAGTCTGTGAATGGACACATGGCAATGATGGCATTTTTACGTGGTGAGTGAAATGGGTATTTTATATGCATTCATGTTAAGAGGGGTATGACGAGCCCCCAAAAGACCGAGGGTCTGCCAAACCCTGAATAGAGTAAATGCATTTCTCATGTTTTATTATTATGTAGACGTTTATTGGATTCATAAGATATCTTAATCCCCTATGAATAACTCCATGTTGATAGTTCCTTATTTATTGGATTTGACTGTGACCATTTTATTGTGGAAGTATTCATGTTAATTGTGATTATTGTGCCTTATCCATATTCATGCTACACTGTTACTCACAATTGTTATTGTGCCTTATTGTCCATTGGCTATTGTGGCATTTTACTGTTAACTATAATCGTTGTCATGATTGGCTATCATGTTACCCTTGAGTTATATTTTTCTATGTTATTCCTAACCCGTATTGGAGATAGGCTTTTACTTACTAAGCTTTGTTAGCTCACCCCCACTTATTATCTTTTTTAGGTGAGAATGCTACAGAACCACTGTAGGAGGTCAGGAGCGTAAAGAGACAGTTGAGGAGCACAATAGAACAATATAGTCTTTCCCATGTACTCACCACCTAAAAGTGGTTATGTTTAGTTTATTATCGGTTTTATTTCTAGTCTTTGAACAATATTTGTAATAAGGCTTTCGCACTTTAATGTTATGTTTACATTATTTACTGTTATCATTGGTACGAGAATGGAAAACGTAGGGACGGCCATTGGGCTGGCCCAGCGACACGAGATCCGCATAGGGTGGATTTCGGGTCGTGAAAATATCAAAAGGCAGGACATAACAGAATCATGCCATGTGCAATACAGTACAAAGGGTATGCATGAAGGCATATGCATTTTAATAATGCAATATATGAAATAGTACAGTATATGAAACTAGATAGTACAATACATATGCACCAAGTTAGGGGTTCCGAGTTACTCATAAACTTTATGTTTATCTCCATGTACAGATACTCTGATATTCTCTAGATACGTTAGGCATATCCATGCATATTCCTAAATAATCATCATCAATCACAGATAGATCAGAATTCATCCATTCATGACTTATTCATCATCTTAGGAGTCTATCAGATCCCCTAATTAGGTCCATTAGCCTATTACCCATCCATTGGGTTTCAACTAAGGCTATTAAATTCCTTAAGTAGGCTTAGTAGCTATCAGGATTATGATCTAAGTCATTTGGACTCCAGTCGTTATCAATTAAGCACTTATTTAACCTTAGGACAAAATGGTAATTTTATCATTCTTGCCCCGGACCCTATCGCGGTCTTCAGAATATTTATCTGTCTTATAAATAAATTTTTAAGTCTTTTGGACTTCATTTGGTATCTGTTTTAGATCATTAGGACACATTGGTCATTTTTTCATTTTATATTCTGACTGTTTTGGAGTCTTATTTAGCCCTTTAATTCATAATTTTACTTATGATAGTCCATGATATCAGATTGGCCCTTATTCGGCCATTACTTTGTATTTTCTATGCTCAAGGGTATTTTGGTCATTTTACATTTGATGATATTCTGACCCCAATCATTATTTAGTCATATATATGAGTTCACAATTATTTGGGCTTCCATTGATATCAATTTCGTCCAATTTGGACTTTATTTGTGCTTCGTACTATATTAGGGGCAATTTGGTAATTTCACATCTTATGGTGGGACCACTCCGGAGTCCCCGGATGTCCAATCCGATATTTTCATTGTGTCCAAAACGTTCGAAACTATTAAGATAGCCTTTTCCGGATCTTAGTTTGGACTTCATTTGCTTTATTTATGGACCAGGGTAAAATCATCATTTTACCCTTTTTATAAAATAATTTAATTAATTACTTATTATTAAATTATTTTCCTAGGGATATATTTGCATTAATTTCTTAAAGGCTGGCCAGAACATGAATATTCAAAACTGTTGGGGTCAAAGTGTAATTTACATAAGTTAGGGTTTTCTTTATTTTAATTAACCTACTGAACCATTGGGTTTACTAGGGTAAACCCTAGACCGGACCAAGAACCTTGTGAACCAGCCGGTTCACCTGACTACAAAGAATCTGAATACAATAATCCTGTTGGCTTCCTTATCCCTATGTAGGTTATCTGTGATATCCCGACCCGGGATACCGGGTCATATGACACGTATTTCGAGATTAAAGAAAATTAATGTAAAAATATTTACACCAAAGGAAATAATTAATTAAATAAATAATTATTTATTTATTTATATGAAATCATTAATTCTAATTATAATTAAATAAATTTGAACACACAAACACACACTTTATGGTGTATTGTGTGTGTATGTTATAAAGTGTATAAAAGTGAGTATATGTATAACTATAATACATGTACCCAAGATAAAATATATTTAGTATATAAATATCTATATGTGAGTGTATATGAGCCAAATATATGTATGTTTATATATATATATATATATGCACATGTACATGTATAAGTATGTATATATAAATAATTAAAATATTATTAAAATTATAAAGGTATATCAATACAAAATATCTAAGGTGTGTGTGTGTGTCTCTAAGTGTGTGTCGGCTACATGATGTGTGTGAGTCTTAGTGTGTTAGTGTGTGTGTTATATTATATGTATATATATACAAAATATCTTACAAAAATCAAAGAGAAAGCTGAATGGGAAAAAGTCAAATTAAATTTGTGTAAGGAAATTAATTGAGAAGTGAAGGCTTTCGACCGTGAGGTCATGGGGGAGAGAAAGAGAGAAGAGAGAGAGAGGTCGGTTGCCTCTCTTTAAAAGCAAAGCATGCAAGCATGCTTGCTTCTTAAGAAGTGAATCAGAAGAAGAACTAAGAGGCTAAGGGAGAAAATCAAAGGTGAAAGAGGATCAAACCATAGCAAAAAGGTGAGAAATGTTCAAAGTTATCATTTTCTCTCTCTAAGATTTAAGTCTGAATATGAGTTGTTTTTAAGTTATATATAATTATATGATGCTAGGTATATGTTTATAAGATGGTTAAGCATGAGATTTAGCTTTGAAATGACCAAAAAAAATGGGTAACCCACGAAACCGCCATTGAAGACCTTGCTTGAAGCAGGTCTGATTTCATCATCACCAAACTGTGTTTGGTGTATAGGGACTTCAAGTAGACATTATAAACATCCCAAAAATATAAATCCGCGACCAAAAATCACAAGAAATGGCCTCCAAACATTGACTTGCAGGTTACGGGTTTACAACCCAAACCTTTAAACTCGTGGTTAAATCCATTTTTCTGAATGGGAAATGAAACTCCATGAAGTGGGGATCATAACAAACGAAACCCCATGAATTTTGGCTCAGAAATGAGCATTTACGACCACCTCACAGTTCGGATTATCAAGAAGTGAAACCGAAACAAAGAGTTCATTTTGAACTCCCAACTTAATGCCAAATCAGTTGGTTATGTCTTAGGAATGATTTGAGACCAAAACAGGGGGATTTGGTTGAGTGGGAAGTCACGAAAATGGAAGAAAAGGAAACGGGATTAGGGTTTTCAGTCGTGGTCGAAGTCGGGAAAACGACGAGTCAACTCGTCACTCGGTTTAAAACGGGTGGGTTAACTCGGACACGGCAGCCTCTGGGATTGCCACCAAATTATTGGAACGACGGCGTTTTACTATGGTTTTAAATTAAATAAACGCTAGGGCTGACGTCATCGTGATGTCAGCAACACGTATAAAACCGGCTAAACCGGTTGGTTTACAAGAGGACCGGACCGGTTCACTTAGATCTGGACCGAACCCATTGGTTTTATAATTTAATTAAAAATTAAATAAACCAATACTTTTAGTATTTACGGATTGGCCCCAACTGTTTTAAGAAATTCTACTGTGGCCCTACTGATGGAAAAATTATTCAATTTCACCCCTGGAAAAATAATTAAATAATTAAATAATAAATTTAATTATTTAATAAATAAAGTAAAATGACTATTTTGCCCCTGAATCATAAATGAGGCAAATAAAGTCCAAATTAAACATATGAATAGTGTATCCTTACTATTTTGGATATTCTGAGTCTAATGGTGAGGTCCACGATACGAGACGGAGTCCCAAAAAATAAAGACACGTGAAGGGGTAAAAAGATCAAAATACCCCTGGTACCCCTAAAGCCAAAATGAAACCAGAAAATGTCTAAATTGACTTTCTTTGACATTCCGGACTCAATAATGGAGTCCAAATTACGAAACAAAGTACGAAAAAATGTGATACGTAAAATGATAAAATGACCATTTTGCCCTTTTACATACAAAAGGCCAAATAAACTTTTAGGAAAGCCTAAACCGACTTTCTTCGACACTCCGGACTCAATGGTAGAGTCTATTCGACTAAAAGAAATGTCTAAAGTAAAAAGACATAAAATTTGATGAATAGCATCTGTCAGATGACTATAAATTAGAGTAATGCCAAAGTACTAATACTAAGGCAGTGTACGAGAAATAAAATACGAAAAGACACGACACGTAAACATGTCAAATAAATAACTTTAATTCAAAGTTAATAGAGTTACTAGAAGAGTATAAATTGAAATAAATTAAATCTCTAACACATTAAAATTGTGTCATAGGTTGAGAGTACAAGTTAAGTTAAGTACATATGAAATTATGAAATCATTTTAGGATCTAATATGATTTAAGCATAAGCTAAGGAATATCGAGATGATATTACAATAAATGTGAAGTTGATGAGATGTTTATGAATTGTTCTTAGGAACTACAAGGAAAGTGGGAAAGCGCATTATTAGCACTAACCCTAAAGGACCAAGGTGAGTAACCTTGTATTTGAAGTAGAGATTTAACTCCATGGATTTGAAAAGGTTTTAAATGCAAAGATATGAAGTGTTTGAAATTTTGAATTCAGTATTTACATGATTCAGTTAAATTGTTCTGTTTTTATAAACTCTATTATGACATGCTTAGTGAATGGATTCTACTATAGTTTTCTTAAAACATATTTCAGCATGTCTAAAGTTTTAAAATGTCCAAATTATGTAAAGTGTTCTGAATTTGTTATATCAAATGTGTTAAAGGATTTGTTATGAAATTATGTACGTGATGTTTTAATTGATTCATAAGAAGTATCTACTTGAAGAAATCAAATGTATTTGAATGTAAGAAAAGCTGTGCATAAGCACCACGGATTTTATGAGTTTCTTCGAAATTAAATTAATCCAAAATTTGATGGGACATTGAGTTGTACGGAACTCAATTGACTGTCAACTGCCAGGTAGCAGGATCTAATCCCCCAGGCATAAGATATCTTCACGAAACGTACAGTGGGAATCTGGTTCGAAACGGATTCCATTAATGAAAAGAGATAAGAAAATGTATTGGAAAAGGAAGCAGGTTTTACCCTCATTTTCACAGTACATATTTATGTGTTTTAAAGTTTATATACTTTATTGACGAAGTACGAATTTAGCTTGAATACTTTAAATGTTTCAAAGCTATCTGTTTTATGAAATGCATATGTTTGAGTTTCATATACTCTATTTAAGAAATGCATGTTATGATATATGTTTTGAAGTTCATAAGTATAAGTATAGCTTGAATACTTTAAATGTTTCAAAGTTATCTCTTTTAAGAAATGCATATATTCTATGTTCAAGTATACTGAGCAATTGGCAGTGAATGTTTTACAAACTCTTATGTACTAAAAACCACTGCTAATTGAAAACCCCATGACGAATACTGGAATTGCTCACAAGCTTAGATTAGCTTACCCGGACTTTGTTCGGATCCCCCTTTCAAGTGACTGACAGCAGTCGAGTTTTGAAGACGATGAATCTGCCGGCTTATGGAGTTACGATTAGATGTTTCCTTTTTGGGAGTTATGTAAAGTTTATTAGCACTTATGTTTAAGATACAGTACGACAATATGTCTAAACCCCACGGGGTAACTAATGTTGATGGTTTTATGATATACGTCTTTAAGATTTTAGTTATACTCTGAATGTGTAACCATGTATGCTATGTATAGAGCGGCAGTATCGGACGGATGTGCATAATTTAAAAATAAGAAAAGAAAAGAAAAAGTTTTTCACTGCTTCCGCAACCACATGTCGCACATCTATTTGATACCGCTACTTATGTGAGCCCTCGCCCAAGGGCTCCTCGGGCTTGAGGGTGGCGGTCGCAATTCGGTAATCCATAGAGGGTGGGTCTCGGGTCGTGACATTATCCTTATTTTAGATTGTTGATTTCTTATTTCCATCACCAAACAGGCTAAAATTAATTTAAGTACAGGTTAAAAATGACAAGTTTTTAGTAAACCATATTTGCGTTCGGTAAGGTCCCGACCCAACCCAAGTCCGGCCCAATAGTTTAAAAATGACCCGTTCTTCACCACGACATTCCGACTACTGTGCCGGCGTTTTATGCCAGCGCCGGTCGCTGGAGTTGCAAGTATTTTCTCACTATTTCTCCCTATTTTTACGTCAGTTTTCTTGGATTTTTACACCAATTTGCTCCTAAGACTTTATGAAATCATTTGAAACCTCAACATTCACAATTTTCCAACACCTATTTACTTTTCCTACCATGTACCGGTGAGCCCTAAACTGGTCATTTCTTGACCATTTTGCTTACTTCCAATTGTTTTAAACTCCTGAAACTATTTCCTACATGTTTCTATGTATAAAACTAAGGTTAGTTCATCTTTACTTTTTCCTGCTTTTCGACAATGAGTTACAAAGGCTATTTCTTAGGTTTTTCTTTTAAGTTTTCTTAACTGGATTTTGTTCCTACTTATCTACAGGACACAAGAGAAGGTTATTAAGCACTAACCTTGGTTTCCTGCCCAACTTCTGAAGCTTCCCTTCTTCTCCTTCCATGGAAGATTGCTGGTCTTCCTTATATTTCAGCTTCTCTCTTCAGTCTCTCTCTCACTCTCTTTTTCTTTGTTTTCAATAGTGATTTGCTTAACCCTTTTTGCCGTAGACTAGGAGAGATATATATAGTTGGTTGTTGGCTGTTTACTAGAAGTTTCTTGAGGTTGAAGAAAGTTCCTGATTTCCATGGATGCATCTATATACATATATCTAAAGATATATATAGGTGGCTGTTTTAGTTGCTTCAAGAAACTTCATGAATTCTCTTTATGTGTGTGTGTGTGTGTGTGTATATATATATATATATCATGGCTGCTTCCAACAAATTCCAACAGCTTCTTTTTTTTGGTCAATTATGGTGGTTGCCCCTCACTTTGTTGCTATATATTAGGTCATCTTCCAGCAGCTTCTGCTGCCATATTATATATATATATATATATATGTACGTATGTGTGTATATATATATATATATATGCTTTTGTGTGTGTGGAAGGTTTTTGAAGATTTGGTCCTCTTATATATATATATATATACATACTATCAAATGTCTATTTAAATTTTTTATCAGAAGTTTCCAGAATATGCATATAACATATTGATCTGATACATACACATACTAGTATATTTATACGTAATGGTCTTTACACATTATATATATGCGTATGTGCATATTTTTCGGTATAACTACAGTATTAATATTTTATTTCATGAAATCTTAATTTATGGTATGTTGGTGAATTTGGATTAAAGCCGGGGCTCAGTAGCAGTATTACGTATTTTACTAGTTTTTGGGTCCCCGTTAATACTTTATATTAATTTCATTCTTAATTCTCGTATTGGACCTCATTTGTCTATTTCGGCCCTCGGTTGACCGAGTTGTCCATTTCCTGAGCATGTACCATTTTTGGTATTTTGGATTAATCTCATATTTTCTGATAATTTATCCCATTCATATGAGCTCGGTTACTATTTTAGTCATATCGAATTTTTGGGGTATTACATTATAAGTTTTTTTTTTTTGCTAAAATGGACTCTACTATTGAGTCCGAGACATTGAAGGAAGTCGATTTAGGCTTTCACGGATTTACATTTGGACCTCTGTACTAAAAAGAGCAAAATGGGCATTTTGCATTTTTACGTGTCTTTATTTCTTAGGACTCCGTCTCATGAAACAGACCTTTCCATTGACTTTAGAATGTCCATTACATAAAGAAAGCATTATTTACTTATCTAAATTGGACATCAGGAATCATCTTAATAATTAATTAATTTAATTCATTATAATAAAAATATATATTATTTAAGTGAGAATGTGACCACACGTGCGTTAGTGGCACGGTGATTACCTTGGTTGACTTAGGTTCCTTCCTCCTTGCGCGTTAAGGGTTTGAATTCCTTTAACCGTAATTCCTTCGTTCCCTTTTTTTTTTTTTCTAATTGAATTCTAACTATACAGTGGATAGGTGCCTTAACCAGGGATAGGATATCCCTATTCAAATAGATTCCTAGATTTAGATTTATAAAGTCTGTAACCAAATGCCCCCCTTCAGAACTTAAGTAAGACACAAAACTGTGTCATTTTAGAAACCTTTATACGCGGTGGGTCGGGTTCCGACCCAACCTGTGACCTGACCAAACATCTAACCCGGCTGAACAGTACATCAGCCTCTTTCAATTTTTCGGTGACCCTCCGGTGCCGGTGGATCGGAATTTCCAACTTTTAGATTTTAAAACCCTATTTCTTTACTGTTTTGAACCCCCTTTTTATTCTAAACTATCCCCAACAATTTTTAAACTCTTAGATAATATTTTTGGCCCTCGAAACTTTGTAAACAGCCCTAAAATCATAAATCCTAGTTTTCCGACCACCTTCTGTTTCTACTTCATTCCTTAACTATTTTCTTTGTTGTTCCTTCCTAATTTCCTCTTTTTCTTCCTAGATCATGGTTCTATATTCATTTCAAGCTTTACGTAAGTTGAAAGCAACCCCAAAAAAAAAAAAAAAACTAATTATAGAGAATAGTTTCGGTTTACCTTCTCTGTGACTGCCCCTTTTTCCTCTTTTTTTCTTCTTCTTCTTCCTCTTCTTTTCTCCTTCTATTTTTCTCTTCAAGCATGTAGTGCTTGCATTCCTTTTATAACAAAAACTTCCACTGCCCCTCCTCGGTTCTTTCTTCTCTCTCTCCCTCTCTCTCTCTCTCCTTTCATTTATTAGCCACAAACATTAACTTTTCCATATCATATACTATATATATACTTAAGATATTACATACATTATATAATATATATATATATATACACACACATACCATGCATACCACACATTGTGTCGGCAGCCCACATTCACACTCCCCAGCACACCTAAACCATACACTGAGCACACATATACAACACCTCCTACACTGCACAACCACATGTTTATATATTTGTATATACATATAATTATTCATATACATACATATACCTATACACACACATATATATAATGCACACACACACACACACTTTCACATATACATATATGCTTATACATATACACTAATTATATACATACACATATATGTATACCTATATATACATATATATACATATGCACACGTATAAAGATGTACAGATTTGCGTACATGTTTTTTCCGTACAACCTAATTCCTCGTACGAGTAATCCCGGGGCACTCGGGATTGCCTAAAATGACTATCAGATTTTTGACAGTGTTTATATTCTTAAAACTATACGTCTATCTCATTGCACTACGTGTTTAGGTTACAAGTTGATTTTCACACCGGATTGACCTAGGTCCACCTCGGGTCTAGTGTTATACTTCGGGTTGGGGTGTTATAGTAAAGAGAAGAAGAAATGTTATCGGAGAACATAAGAATGGCTGAAAATGTTCGAAGGTGTCCTCGAAGCACACCGGAGGTTGTGATTTGTTCAATGTGTTGCCTGATGATCTAGGTTATTTGTATTATCTCTAAACTTAGAACCAATGCGGGTTGTCTTGCAGATTTCATCAACTGTTTTGATAACGTTTGTGATTGTTTTTACATTTCATTTTTCATTTTTTTTTTCATTTTGGTTTGAAGATTGCACTTTTTGGCTATAAATTCGGCAACTTCACGGATTCTATTGATATCATTGTTTGAAATTTCATCGTTCCTCATGCTTTGTTTATAATTGAATTAACAAAATAATGACTTTTTTAGAAAGAAAGTTTTGTGTTGAATTGAGTAATAATTTTTTGTTTTGTTTTAGATTTTTATAATCTTTCAATTTTGTTTTTGGAGAGTGATGTTGCTATTTTTTTGTCTGAATGTTTTTCCTCATGAATTACCTGTCAAGAATTAGTGGTTAGAGGGTTCACCAAAAAAGTTATGGTGGTAACTGCTCCGATGATAAAATTAGTAAAAAAACAAAAACACTAATTCAAGAGGAGAATTTAACATGACTTGAGAGCGTATTATTTTATTTATATGATGTAGATCTCTCAAGTTAATTGGATTAGGAGTCATGAATATAGAGATTTGAAAATATCCATAAACAATAGCTTTCATATTGGATTATGTTTCCTTATTACGAGGTCGATAGCTTATGAAAGACAGTGATCAGTTTTGAATTCCTTTATCTGAAATTTCTACACTTGGTCGGTCAACTAAACTAACCACCTCATGATATGTGAATTGAACAACTTATTATAAACATGTGTCAAATTCTGAATATGGTAATCAAATTATGATCCATCAGAAAATAATTGAAGATGGCATTGTTTCTTGTGTTAAAGAAGATGCAAAAGATTAAACGACTTGAGCCTCCATTCTCTAGTATTATCCAAAGCTTCTTCGTAAAATTTGCCGTTAGAGCTAAGACTTCGTGCACCCACCAATTCTTGAAACAGTGTGCTGATTGGGAGATTGATGGGGTTGGGCAGAGAGAGTTGGATGGAGAACTGAGAATAGTTTTGTCTTTATATTATATTTTAGTTCAAAGTTGACATTTAAAACGATTTTTTTGTTGACATTATTAAGTTAATTAATGATCAATGATTGTTTGTAATTTTAAATAAAAGCAAAAATGAGAGTATAAGTTTATAAATTATGTATTTATAATTGTCAAGAAATAAGAGGAAAGATAAAGTGTCATTAATCCGTAATTATTCTCATCAGAGAAATCGGGTTGTAATGTATTGTGATATCTCGTGTCTACCCTATCATATCTTGCCCTTTCTTTCATCTCTAGATATTCAGATTAGATGCTGATGATAAGGAGAGTCAGAGAGTCCAAAAAATGGCGAATTTTGTACTGCGAGTTCCAAGCAACTTCAGGAACTTCTCCATTGCAGCTTCCTCCAACGGTACTCTCTCTGGTCTCTCTCTCTCTCCTCTCTCTCTCTCTATATATGCATGTATATGCACGTGTACTTGTATATGATTCTTAAGTACAGTTCTGTAATTTCAATTGAGCAAAACCATCTATGGGTTCTCAAGATTTTGTTGCTAAATATGAACTCTCTCTCTGTTTCTCTCAAGAAATTCTCTCTTTCATGTAGTTATATTTGATGGGTTGGTCTGGTTTACATTAAAGTTTGAATTAATATGGTTCTCCATTCTAATTCCAAGGCTTCGCTACATCATAAGTGTATTTGATGGTTTGCTTTGATTTCAGGGCCTCCTGGCTTACCTCAGGCTGGGGGTCCGGTGATTCTGGAACTTCCCCTTGATAAAATTCGGAGGCCGCTTATGCGTACGAGAGGTAATGATCCACAGAAGGTGAAGGACCTCATGGACAGCATTCGCGAAATGGGGCTTCAAGTTCCTGTGAGCATGCAACCTAAATTTCTTCATTTGGATTACTCGCATTCTTCTATGAATTGTAGAAATTCTGGTATTATTAATATTGCTGCATAGTAACTGATTGCAACTTCTGTTTAATAATTGAAAGAGTGTCAAAATAAGAATTGACCTTTTTTTCCCCACTATTAGCTATTTAAGTTTCTGTTGATCTAAAGAATGTTTTGGGACTTCTTGTTTTATTATAACCGAGAGTGGAGCTATAGCCTTCCAACCCATTTGGGGAAAAAAAACTTCTCCTTAAAATTCTCTTCCAAAATTTATTCTTGTCTATCTGCAATCTGACTAGTCCTCTCCAATATAAATTCCTGGCTACGCCCTTGGTTATAACTTCCATGTATTTAAATCGGGTATTATAACTAAGCCATTTCAAATTGATATCTACTGAGTAAAAATGAAGCCATTGCTCTATGTTGGTCATGCTGAAGGTACACTACAGACCGGCTTAACCTTTGACATGATTTGCACAAAGTGACTTCCCTCAACTCCAACCCACATTCCATGGCATTAAATATTCTTGAAATATCTATATGTATCGGAAATGGTATGAACAAAAGAAACCGTTGTATTAAAATATCTATGCATAAGATGGTGATTAGTTTAAGCAATCCAAGTTAGTGTTCTTGTTTGTTGTATTGCAGCTATTGGGGCAGCATGCAGTGGTGCGATTGGTGGAACTAAAAATAATATATTTAAATTACAATTGAAAATCTTAACACTAGAAAGGAAAGAGTGGTAAAGGCATTACTAAAAACATTTATATTACAATATGGTGTGAAATAATTTAAAGTTCAAGACGAACTTTTAACATTAGCGTGAATGAATAATCCAGGGATTACATTGTATATTGAGAAGAAAGAGATCTCCTAATTGAAGTTTAGAGGATACTTTCTTAAAATCCTTGTTTTTGTTTGGTCATGCTTTGGGCTTTTGTTTGAATTGTTCCTTGTTTTTTTCTTAAATTTTTTTGGTCTTCCTCAATTGTATATTTTTCCATGGGTGAACTTGCGTATTTATACATTAATGTTACCTAGACAGGGTAGACTTATTTTAAAATATGGAGTCCATATACTTTAAGCTTTTTGTTTTGCATCTTCAATGTAATGTGACAACCTGACTAGTGCGGAAAGAGGTCTGTTGCTGTATTTCCTTTGTGGATCATATAGTTTTAACTGATAAAACTAAAGGAAATGATATTTGTAAGTGAACAATGAAGAGGTATTTTAGATAGTAATGGTTGTAGAGTAAGCATGACTCAACATAATATACAAAATACAACTTTAGTAAACCAATGTAGGAATGGTGAAAATTCATGGCCTAAGAGTAAGAACTCCCCCCCCCCCCCCCCCTAACATCCTTAAAAAAATTAGAATTCCATATGATTAAAGCAAGAAAATCAAAGTCGATAGGTACATCTAGAGTGTTGTTCAGTCGTAGAGTACCTATTGAGGGAAAGATTCATCGGAAAAAGGAATACATATCAAGGGTGTTAAGGGTATTCGTGTTAAGGTTTGTTAAGCGTATTTGTGTCAATGCGTCAGTAAAAATATTTAAAGGAGCCAGCCTTAGGCTTAAGCTCTCTGATTTTCTTATTTTAATTGTTTTTTCATTCTTAACATGGTATCAAAGCCTAAGATTCATGGAAAAGTGATTCTCTTTTCTTCTTTTCTTTTTCTATTTTGTATTCTTTTCTTTTCTTTCTTATATTTCCTCATCTTTATTTTTCGTTTCTAAAAAGAATCCCTTGCTCATTGTAAAAAAAAAAAAAAAAATCAGATCTGCACTCATCTACAAATCTGACGATCTTACTCAGGGCTCCATTATTTACCAGATCTGTACTCTTCTCTACACTCATCTACAGATTTGCACCAAATCTGTGTTGATTTGTTTGCTTCACTCACAGTTCACAAGTTTTCATTGTCGCTAGAATCTATAGTAGAGCGATTGTCGATGTCATATCAAATCTGCGTCAAATACCAGATCTATTTGTTGTCATCTCAAGCACTAAATCAGTTCAATTAATGTCTTTGTTTGTGTGACTTTATGATCTCCTTGTTTTGTGACGGTGGTGTTTTCTATTAAGTGTAGTCCTCTGTGGGAGTAATCTGTGTTTGCTTTTAATCAATTTTTTGGGTATTCTTGTGTTGGAATTATGGATTCTAAATCCTACATATCCTCAGTGATGCCTCAGCCTTTTACTACTCGCTAGTTAAATGGCAGTAACTACTTGCCTTGGTCTAAGGTGGTCAAAGTTGGGAGTAACACGCAAGTTAAATGGGAGTAACTAGTATGCCTCTGCCCCTGATATGAATACTTGGCTAAATACCTGTAAGGAGATCTGGGAGTATGTCCGATTGTTATATTCTAGTAATCTTTCACGTATGTATGACTGGTCGGTTGATTATTTTCAGTTGCAGCAAGATGACAAGTCTGTTACAGATTATTTTGCTGCACTGAAGAGCTAAATGTGGTTCTATGTATAACTGCTGATGTTGGAGAAATGCAAAAACAAAGGGAACAGATGGTTGTACTAAAATTCTTAGCTGGATTGAAATATGAATTTGAGCCAGTTCGATCTCAGATTTTGGCAGGTGCTGAACTTCGTTTTCTTGCAGAGGCCTATTCTCAAGTATTACATGCCACCTCTTGAGAAAGTTTTCAGAGTTCTAGTGCTCCAGTTCTTGATCGATCGGCTTAGTTGCACGGGCCTCTCTAGTTGGTAGACATGGTGGTAGCTCTCATGGTGGTCATAATGGTGGTTACCGTAGTAGCTGAGGGGGCTGTGGTAGAAGTCCACCTTGTGAATATTCCCATTGTGGCAAGGAGAACCACATTAGAGAGACATGTTGGGATCTCATTGGCAGGCTTGCTAGGTTTGCCAATGCAGTAGCATTTGATCATGATCGTGTTGACTTTGCTTCCCTTTCTAGTCCAGTTGAAGGGAAGGCTGGCTGTGTTGGAGGAGGATAATTCTAAGTTTCTTCGATATCAAGCATCTTTTCCTATTGCATCCCTTGCTCAGAAAGGTTCATCCACCGATTATCTTTCCTCTAGTTCCTCCAGCTACTTTATCCCTTTCTTTATCTTATGTTCTTTTTATTCCTTGTTTGCCATTTAATTTGATGTCTGTGAGTAAACTTATCCAACAACTTAACTGTTTTATTCATTTTTTTCCTGATTATGTAATTATTCAGGATATGACAACAAGGAAGACGATTGGCGAAGGCATGAGTCAAATGGGCTATACTCTTTGAATACTCAAAAAGGTTGTGCCATGTTTCCTAGTGCTTGTCCAATAGTTGCCTCTCCTCTTTAGATTCATTGTCGGCTTGGTCATCTGTCCTTGGAAAATCTGAAGATACTTGTTCCAACTTTAAATCGTATGTCATCTCTAGATTGTGAGTCTTTTCAATTGGGAAAGCATCATCATGTTCCATTTTCTTTTTGAGTCAATAAACATGAAGTGAGTTTTTCTATGTTAGTTCATTTGGATGTTTGGGGTCCTAGTCGCGTTACTTCTAAATTGGGATTTTAGTATTTTGTCTTTTTTGTTAATTATTATTCCAGGGTTACCTAGCTTTTTTTAATGAAAGAACATTCTGAGTTGTTTTCTATATTTTGTGTCTTTTGTGTTGAAATTAAAACTCGATTTAGTTTATCTGTTTGCATCCTTTATAGTGAAAATGCTAGAGAATATTTTTCTCATCCATTTAGCTCTTTTATGACTCAATCTGGTATGCTTCACCAATCATCTTTCTCTCACACTTCATAACAAAATGGAGTCACTGATAGGAAGAATAGACATTTAATCGAAGTCGTTTCACATGAATGTTCCCATGTTATTCTGGAGTGATGTTGTTCTCACTACTTGTTATTTAATTAATCCCATGTCGTCTTTTCTTCTAAATGGTAGGACTCCTCTTTCAATCTGGTATGCTTCACCAATCATCTTTCTCTCACACTCCGTAACAAAATGGAGTCACTGATAGGAAGAATAGACATTTAATCGAAGTTACTCGAGCTTTGTCGTTTCACATGAATGTTCCCATGTTATTATGGAGTGATGCTGTTCTTACTACTTGTTATTTAATTAATCCCATGTCGTCTTTTCTTCTAAATGGTAGGACTCCTCTTTCAATTCTTTTCCCTCGTGATCATCCTTTTGTTTTACCACCTTGCATTTTTGGGTGTGCTTATTTTGTTCATCAGCTTGCACCAAGTGGTGACAAGTTAGATCCTCGTGCGATTAAATATATCTTTCTAGGGTACTCTCGTATTCAGAAAGGATACAGGTGTTATAGTCCCTCATTTCATCATTTCATTACTTGCACAAATGTTACTTTCTTTGAGTCTCCACCTTACTACTCCGAGGCCCATTCTATTAATGATTTTGATCAATCTTTTCCTCTTCTAATTCCTAGTGTTCTTTCGCCCAATTAGCCTTCCACTCAGCTTGCCACTACTATCATATACTGTTTATCTCATTCTAATTTGAAGGTTTACACTCATCAGAATGCGAAGATTGGCCTACCAGACTCAGCTATTTTACCAATTGTTCCCTTGTACTCATCTCCATCTCCATCTTTGTTCTTTCCATATGATTTAGATCGTCCTATTTCTATTTGGAAGGGTAAGCACTCTCGTACTGCACATCCTATTTCTTAGTTTGTTTCTTATGATTCTTTATCTCTTTCCTATTATTCGTTTGTTACTTCATTATCTTCCATTCCTCTTCCTCGATTTGTTATAAAAACAATGTCCCATTCTGGTTGGAAGACTGCAATGGATAAAAAGATGTTATCCCTACAGCAAAATGATACCTGAGAACTAGTGTCTCTTCCTCTTAGAAAATCTATTGTTTGTTGTCGACGGGTTTATGTACTAAAAGTCCATCCTGATGGCATACTTGATCGATTGAAGGTATGCCTTGTGGCCAAACGATATACCCAAGTTTATGGACTTGACTACTCTGAGACATTCTCACCTATAGGGAAGATTACTCTATTTGACTTATTATTTCTCTTTCAACCACTCTTGATTGGCCCCTACACTAGTTGGATGTGAAGAATGCATTCTTATATGGAGATCTAAAAGCGGAGGTTTATATAGAGCAACCTTCAGGGTTTGTTGCTCAGGGGGAGATTGAGTTAGTTTGTCGTTTGAAAAAGTCATTCTATGGCTTTAAACAGTCCCCTCGAGCTTGGTTAGCAGATTTAGTTGTGTTGTGATTAGATTTGGTCTTCAAAGGTGCAAGGTCGATCATTATGTGTTTTATAAACATACTGAAGCACGAAGGATATTGTTGATTATGTATGTTGATGACATTGTGATCACATGTGATGATCTTAAGGGTATTCAAGAACTAAAATTGTTTTTGTAGAGTAAGTTTCATATAAAGGATTTGGGACCCAGGATCAAAATTTTAATTTTTTTTTCCCATCAAAACGGCAGAAATATTTTCGTTTTTTGGTGAACTGAAATGAAATATTAGCGGAATACCAAAATTCACATGTTTCCAAGAAAAGAAAATTGTTTCCATGAAAACATACCGAAACTAGTGAAAACATACTGAAACAATAGAAACATTTCTTTCGTATTAGAAATAATTCTAGAAATTGATAAAAAAAAATAATATCTATTTGTTTTTCAATGAAGGAGGGGGTTGAAAGATTAAGACCCCAAATTACAAGAAGATATTTCTATTTTTTCCAAAAACAGTAGCCAAGTAAAAGTAGAAGTAGTGGAAATAAAATGTAGATAAAAAACTTATTTTAATACTTAGTTACTAATTATAATAGATTTAAATTGCTATTTGTTTTACTTATGATTGTATATGTAACTCCTGTCAATTGTCTAATTCGTGAATATTATATGGTGTATATATATATATATATATATATATATCTATTATGTTATGGTATTGCTAGTTTTTAATTAGTAAAGAATTATTTGGTATTAATGACTACTTTACATTTACTTTTTTTTCTTTCAATTTCATTCTAGTATCTTCTTGTGTAGATGCATTTGTACTCCAAAACACATTCATATATTTTACTTTATATTTTCAAGTGTTTCTACACATTTTAATTTTATTCATTGTGTCCACTATATTTCTGAAACGTTTTTGAAATATTTCTGATTTTTGGGTGACCGAACCCACACTTTGAAACGAAATTTTAATCCTTGTCTGGGATAATTAAGGTATTTTTTTGGGCATTGAAGTGGCCCGGTTACATCAATGAATCTCTTTATTTCAAAGAAAATATGTTCTTGATTTCTTAAATGAGACAGGGATGTTGGGGTCTAAGCCTATAGATACTCCTATGGACCCTAATACTAAGCTAGCGGCAGCATAGATGTTAGTATCTTACGATACGTAATACGTATCTTATGATACGTTTCGATATAGACATAAAACGATATGTATCTTACAGTTGTATCTTTTTGCACCGTAGCTTACGATACATTTCAATACGCATGACACATGTGATACGGGTAATCAAGCTGAATGACATCGTATTGACCTCTTTTTTGTTGTTTTTGTTATATATGTATAGAAACATTTTTTTGTTTTGTTTGGCTTTATATTGCCTCTTTGTAATGGTTTGAAATATTTCTTTAAACAAGAAAAAGGAAAGTATATGTTTTGAAAAAATGATGATGAGGAGTGCACACATACAAGATGTTGAAGAAGAAAAAAGAAGTGAAGAAATTGTTTGCATCTTCTAATAATGATGATGATGATGAAGATAATACTATCGATGTAATTGAAATTAGGTATTAAGATGAAAATATGATGGATTATAAAAATGAATAATTTTGGACTTTGTCATTAAATTTTGATATTGGTGAACTATGTTGGAAACTTAGATTATTAAATTTTAGTTTGAAATTTGTAATATTTATAAATCTTAATTCTTGTTTTGTATGGAATTTAAGTTGATTTTTATTATAAGTTGAAATGTTATTTTTATCATTTTATACACTGGATATAATACTACATATAACACAATACAATATATTTGAAAAAAATGAGACAATTATGCCTGGAACATTATTTTTAGTATTGTATGGACTATACATAGTGTAGAATACAACCAAAGAATATTTAGAAGACATTATTTTTTGTATTGTATGAACTATAGATTGTGGAATTTAATATGAATTTTTGTTATGATAAGTGAATTGAAATGTTATTTCTATCATTTTTAACTATGTGTACATATATTTATGTGTATATATATATATATACACACACACACATATATATTTATAAACATATTTTAAAAAATTACGCATATCTACGATACACAATACGATACACATTCTTTAGAAATCGATACGTCCTTTGATACACGTTTTAACAACTATGAGTGGCAGATCAAGGCGAGTTGTTAACAAATCTAGGCCAGTATAGGCGGTTAGTTGGGGAGCTAAATTATTTGACTGCTACTAGACTAGACATTTTTTTTTTTTGTAGTAAGTTAGTTTTTCTGGACGCCCCACGAACTAGTCATTAAAATGCTATTATGCGCATTTTGAGGTATCTCAAAGGTACACCTTGTTGTGGTCTACTGTCTCAAAACCATGGTCATACATAGATTGAGGGTTATAAAGATGCAGGTTGGGCTGGATCTCCATCTGATAGGAGGTCTACTACTGGATATTGTGTGTTTGTTAGAGGTAATTTAGTGTTTCGTAAAGTAAGAAATAAATAGTAGTTGCCTGACCAAGTGGTGAATCAAATTATAGGGCTATGACACATATTACTTGTGAATTGATGTGGTTGAAGAATATGTTAGAAAAATTTGGTTTCAAACATTCTTGTCCAATGACTTTATTTTGTAATAATCAAGTAGTTGTTTGTATTGCCTCCAATCCAATGTTTTATAAGAGAACGAAGCATATTGAAGTCGATTGTCATTTCATTCGAGAGAAGAAGTTGTAAAATTTGATTCGTACAAAAAATGTGAATTCTATGGATCAATGGACAGATTTATTTGCCAAACCATTGGGTGGTTCACAGGTTAAGTATATTTGTAACAAGTTAGGTGCATATGATATATATGCTCCAACTTGAGGGAGGAGTGTTAAGGGTATTTGTGTCGATATGTTTGTAAACATTTTATTATGAATATTCAAAGGAGCCAGCCCTAGGGTTAAGCTCTCTGATTTTTTTTTTTTTTTTCCTTGTTTTTTCACTCTTAACAAAGGGAATTGTACAAGATGGCCTCTGGGCTGGCTATGAATTATGTTATGAATGTTGGGTAGTCAAGAAATAAAATGTTAAACCAAATGAGTATAATTAAAATGTGAATGTTGATATGATGAGTGACATTATGAAAACAGTGAGGGTAAGATTGTGAGGAATTTTGATGGCACCAAGGACAATGTGCAGTGAAGACAAAATATGTCAGTCATGATGAGGACTTAATTCAACTAAAAGTTGTCAAATCGCTACAAGCTAGAAGGAAAGTTAAAATGAACCTTGATTGGTGTGGTGAAAGAGGTATAATGAATAATGTATCAATGTAAAATATGGCTTCAGAACCAAATGGTGTAAATGGACAAAATAGAGCTAATCCTAGATAGTTGAGATTTCATATTTTATTGAATTGAGTTGAGTTAAATGAATTAGGGGTACTTTTTTTTTATTTTTACTTTTTAGAGTTCTTTAGCAAGGTTTATTTTTCCTATTTTTAATTGTATCTTCTTCTTTTTTTGATATAGAGCCTATAAGGTGTCACTTTTTATCTGTTGCTTATATCAAAATTCTGATCCTATTGATAGTATTCATTTTTTTTTTCCACTCGTGGTCTCATAATCCATAATCAGTTTATTTGAACCTTTGTTGGGAATGTGTACAGATTGACTGTGCTCGAGGTTGATGGAATTTACTATGGTATGTCCTTCATAGGCGACTATTAAATACTAATGTTTCCTTAGTTCAGATCAACTAGTACAGAGATTTGTTGCCAAAGAAAAATAAAATAAGAAAATGAAGGACAAGAAGTTGTTGATCTTGCATATTCAAACGTCATGATCCTTCATGTGCCTCTACGTGATTCAAGCTTCTCTTTACCTTATTGCATCTCCTCAGGTTTCTCTGGTTGTCACCGGTTTGAGGCTCATCAGTGCCTTGGGCTCCCAACAATCCGTTGCAAAGTTCGACGTGGAACAAAAGAAACTTTGAGGTTTTTCTTTTTATTCTTTACATGTCTTGCCTTTTTGTTTTTTCCCAGCACTGTTTATTTTCTTCTATTTTTTATTTTCTGTACAACATTTTCTTAATTTTCCTATCTTCATTTTTTATATTGCAGGCATCACCTCCGATGAGTAAAATCAGTTATGTTTGTGGCATTTACAAGTATCGTCGTCTTTTGTATGTTTATTATGGTAGGGTGCTTATGGAGGCATGTTTGTAAGTAATTATGTATAATATGGAAAATTAATTGGTCTTAGAGAATATATATGATCGGACATTAGAAAGTTTCTGTCAATAATGACAATCAGAAATATACTTGAACAGTTTGCTCATTATAATCCAGAACACGAGGCTTCTCTTACACTGTGGGGTTTGTGGAAACATTTCTCTCTCTCTCTCTCTCTCTCTCTCTCTCCATTGCTTGGGATCTGACATTTTACATCTCATCTTCATCAAAGGGGAACAATATATTAAAAAAAAACATTGAAAGTTATTGAGGCACCAAGATTTGATTAATTTTGGGCAAATGTGAATGTTGTGATTTGAAGGTTGGATGCATATTTGGTTGAGAAATAAATAAATTCTTTATATGTGGCCTTCTTTGGTTTGTTATTTATGAATATCAATTGAATTTGTTCAAAGTTGTGAGACAGACAGGAGGGAGGAAGGAGGAATGCAGCACGAACTTGAAGAAAGCTCGAGGAGTTTTATAACTTTCCAACTCAATCCGACATTTTAAATATAATATAATATGAAAGAAAAGAATTTGCCAACTAGATTTCCCTGTTTTATGATCATTTATGCTTTGGACTTTTGGTAGGTAAAAATTAGGTTCTTCACTGACTTGGAGGCTTTATTTGGTTTGTGAATTTGGTAAGGAAAAATAGAAAAGTAATTTCTTATATTTTTTCTCCATACTTTAATAAAATTAAAAAATGAGTGAAAGAAAATTCTTTATTTTCTAATTTTATTGGAGTACAAGAAAAAACATGAGACATATCTAATTTCTTTTATAACTATTAACATACGAATGAATGCTACTTTTGTGACCGGTGAATATGTATTAAAATAGTTCAAACATTCCCTTTTCTTCTATCCTTTATCAACATGCTTAGCCTTATTTTCATCAATTGACCTATCAATTTTTATCTTTCTTTTGAATAACTATTTATATCCCAGATGTTTACAACCTATTGAAATATTTATTAGTTCTTATGTATGATTTTTTATAATGTATTCAATTTTATTGTTCATCTCCTCTTTTTAATAAGGGGCTTCTAAGGACATTCTTCCTCTAAACTTTGAGGCTCATTTTCTGACAAAAAGTTAGGAAACCTGGACCAAAAAACTTTGATGCTTCAGTCTTTTTACTGCATCTAGGTTCATCATCATCTTATTTTCCCTCTTGGTTTTAACTATAACTATTTGTAGTGTCATAAGGTTTTTTTAGAGAATTTGGCTCTTGTGAAAAATTATAAGGAAAGACATGTTCAAAAAACGATGCATTCCTAGATTTAATAATAGTATTAACATGCATATATGAAATTTTAGACTTATGGATAAGGAAACGATATGTACTACTATTAACAATGCACTAACCTTTTTGTTTTTTTTTTTTTTTTTGAGGTATCTTGTTGAGAATATAATTTGTGAAAAGTATGCTTTCCTCCACAAATTCTGAGGTAATCTAACTTGTCAATATAGCATTCATTATTTCTTTCAAAGTTTTATTTTTCTGTTCATCAATTTTGTTTTGTTGAGGTGCATAAGGTGCAGTAATTTGATGAATAATACAATATTGTAAATAAAACTCACCAAAAGGTGATTCATATTTACCACCTTTATTGCTTCTTAGCACCTTAATCTTTTTGCTAAGTTAATTTTCAACCTCATTTTTGTAATGTATACAAAATTCTAAGGCCCTTTACTTCATAAAAAATAAAAATAATAGTATCTTGTGCAATCATTATATAAATGCAACAAAATATTTTTTACCTCATCTAGTTTGAACAAATTTCAAATCACAAATATTAGAATGAATTAACTCTAAAAGTTCAGTACTTTTAATAGATTGAAAAGAAGTTCTTGTAAGTTTTTTCTTCCACACACGTTTAACATTTATGATTAGAGACAATTTCAAACTTAGGAAAATATTTCAAATCAATTAATCTACGCAAAGTATCAAAATTAACATGTCCTAATATACCATACCACATATTAGAAGTCTTAAGTAAATAAGCAAAAAGACACGTGCTTCTTATTAATAGAAATAGATGGTACAACAATCATTACACTCATCTTAAAGAGCTTATTGCTCAAATACCCTTTGCCTACATACATTTCATTCTTAAAGAGTACAAATTTATCAGACACAAAGACCAATTTAAATCTCTTCTTACTCAGCAATGTTTTTTCAAATATCTGGCACATGTAGCAAGCACATTGTTAAAAGTGAGTTCCTTTCCTGAAGTCATCTTTAGAACCACATTTTCTTGACCTTCAATCTTAGAAGTTGAGAAGTTACCTATAAAGTCTATGCTATGATATGATGAGAACATTTTCTTACCAGAACAAACATAGTAAGTAGCTTCAGTATCCATAATCCATTCTCTAGTATTGCCAACCAGATTCACTTCAGAGACCACCGCTCAAAGGTACTGTAACACCCCAAACTTTAATTACCAGATAATTAAGGTTAGTAGTAGTTATTAACAGGATTAAGCTTAAATAAACAACAGGCGAATTGCTAGAAGCAATTTGACCATGAAATTTGAGACCAAGACACACGAGTGTATTGTCAATGAGAGGATTAAATAAACAATCAGTGCATTGTAATGCATGCTATCATAAATGAATCTTTTGATAATACCTTAGAGCAATTAAGCATAATGACTGATTATTGTGAGAAAGTTCTCTTGATAATCATGGACAACTACGCTCGAGGTTAATAGTCTATAAATATGGAAACAAATGAGAGCAATCAACTATAAATGGGAGACAACCAATTTTAAGAATGAAATTTAATGTTAAAATTTGTAACATGATAACAATTGTGATTGGTGTTAATCAAGGATTTGCACATGAGTAATTATAGAAAATTAGTGCATGAAATGAACTAAGACAAGACTAGTGATACATGAATAATGTATGCTTGATTAAGATTGTCGAGAAAATTATAAGAGAGTTTTAGGGAATGATTAAAATACAATATAACACACTCACAAAAAACAATAGAAGGAATAAACTCAAAAGTGTTCCTACCAAGACTTGAACCTTGGACCAAAAAAGGCCTTACCCAAAAAGTTACCACTAGGGTATCAACACTTTTGTGTTATGATGACCACAGGAAATATACATAAGGCAAAAAGAAATAAGAAAAAAGCCATGAAGAAGTGAGGTGTCACCACCCTATTGCACCAACATTTTAGCTAATCAGAATACATGCAACAACCCTCATGATACAAATGCAGCCATGGTGTAAGGGAGCCCTAAAATTTAGACTTGGCGTGTGTGTGAGGAGTTTGGCTAAAGAGAGAGATAGAGAAATGTAGAGAGAGAAAGAAGAGAAGAAGAAGAGTACAACTGGGCATGCTGCATGCAATGGTTGAAGGCCATGGGAGCTTGGAAGCAAGCCCAAGGAGCTAGGGAAGGACTGCTATCAAAGTAATCCGAAAATCATAATTTTCTCTCTCTAGAAAAAATAGCATGAAACTTACTATTTTAAGCTTAGGTAGAACCTGAAATTACATGCATGTGTTGTATATGATAAAGGAATGAAAATGGGAGGAAATGGCATCAACCGACCTTAAGAAAACCTAACACCTGAAAAGAGAAAAACTAGGTTTTGAACCCATGATGAACTAAACTTCAAACTAAGTACGGGGCTCAAAAGAGCATAAAAAAAATGAGACACGACACAACTTAAAGCAACAAATATGGTCAAGAGACCATGGAGGGAACCAAAGTTGCAGGTGGGGTTGAATAATTTGGGTAAATGGATTTTTTGCTGTTTTACCTTGTTTTATGAATGAAAAATGGTCCCCGAGGGTTTTAGTAACTCAATGGAGCAAAAATGGGATAAAAACACCAATTATAACACAACAAAAGAGAAAAGAAAATTCTTGTTGAAATTCGGGCTTCATCGGAGTAGCCTCTGCAACCACCTATTTTGACAACCTATAGTTAGGTGAAACCTTATTTGAACAATGAAAATGAATTAGTTGAAGAAAAACGAATTGAAATATGTTAGAGTTATTGCCGAAAAATGATCGCTGGTGACCACCGTCGTCAGAGAAGGCAATTCGCACCGCTGAGGTGTTATGTTGACCAGTCAACGGGTTAGGCTGAATACGGGTCGGATCTTGACCCATTTTGAAACAAATCCTGAGTTAAAACAAATAGTGCCATTTCATTTAAATGGTTGTTGACGTCACAGTAACGTTAGTATGACGCAGCAAACCAAACTGAACCGATTCACCTGCTACATAATTGAACCGAACAGTTTATTTTTAAGGTTTTTTAAATTATAAAATGACCCCACATCTTTCTATTAATTACAGAAGGGCCTAAAAAATTAATTAAAAATTAATTTTAAAGCCCTTTTAATTAAAAAGAAATTACTAAAATGCCTTTGAGCCTAAAAATAGGCCAAACCAAGGCTGATTACAATGCAAGAAGAGTCTAACCCAATATTTTTGGATATTCCACACTCAATGGCGAAGTTTGATTTATGAAATTAGACCCCGAAAAATACGAACGAACAAACCGGATAATTCTAATTATGTCCTAATGCATTAATTAAGCTATTAATTGAACCTTGATAACTATGAAAGTACCTACCTTAATATTTTTTGACTTTTCAGTTCAACATTGGAGTTCATTTAGTCAAACAAGATACCAAAAATACAGACACAGAAATATACTATTCCCAAACTACCCTTATTGTTGTATGGGCTACCAAATAGATCGAAAAAATATAGAAAGGGACAAACCTAACATTGTTGGACACTCTGGACCTAACGGGGAGGTCAAATTGCTCATCCTGATACTCGAATGTGGTCTCGCATGAAAGTGTAAAATTACGAAAATGCCCATAAGTCTAATATAAGGCACAGATAGGCTAATTAAGATCCAAAAAATCCTAAATTGATTATCTTCGACATTCTTGAATTAACGGTGACGTCCTTTTAAGGAAAATAAGACCTAGTAACAAACTCAAAAATGAAGAATACGTCTCTGAGACTTAATGAAGCGGCCAAAAGAGTATAGAAAGTAAAGAGAAACCTATACCAATGTATATAGGAGCTTCTAAGTTTGAAAATGAACTCCATTGATACAATTGAGTACTTAAGACACGGGTTATGAATAGTAAAATTATCAAAATACCCTTAAGGCAATTAAGCAACCAAATGAACTTAGAAACTAAAAGAGGGACTATCTTATTATTAAAAGACCATTAGGACTCAAAAATGAAGTCCTTTTAGGCAAATGAAGAACCAAATGATAAAAGACATAAAAGGGTAAATGACCTAGAATGCTATAAAAGGCTAAAGTAGAGCATATGATGAACTAAGAAGTATTAGGAACCCTAATTAAAGACCATAAGGGAATCCTACACTTTAAGACTAAGTCCAAAAGAGACTAAGAAAACTAAGTAAGCAAATAATTAAACTAAGATGCATACTAATATAGTATCAATATATCTTGAACCATGGTTTAGGATCACAAACAAGGAATAAGGATAAGACAAGTGCCAAGGCATATCAAGTAAATGAATAAAGGAGTAACTGTGGATTATGGATCATAAGTGAGTAACCCTGAACCCTGAAGTGGAGGTTTTTCATTATTACAGTTCTTTTACTGTCTTCTTACATTTACATGCTATATACTTTACAATTTAATGCAAATGTTTTATTATCATGATAAAGTTTTGAATGGCATGATTTAGACATATTCTGGCCTTATTTGACATTCCAAACTCGATGGTAGAGTTCATTTTAGCAAACAAAGTACCAAAAAATGTGATGCACAAAAATGTAAAATTATGAAAATACCTCTAGGCCTAATATAAGTCACAAATAAGCTAATTAAGATCCAAAAAAAGCCTAAATTAATTATATTCAACATTCAGACTTGATGGTGGCATCCCTTTGAGGAAAATAAGACTCGGTAACAAACTAAAAAATGATGAATATGCCCTTAGTACTTAATGAAGTTACTAGAAGTATAAAAATAAAATTAATAAGTCCACATAAATATTATAAGGACCAAATAGACTCAAAATGAAGTCTGAATACGTAAACCGTGTACGAAAAAATATGGGACATTAAAAAATTTAAATTACCAATTTGCCCTTCAAGGGCCAAATAAGCTATAAAGCATCAGGGAACTCTAAATTGAAAATTTGAAGACCCTTAATTGAATAGACTAAGTTCAAAAGAACTTAAAGTACTGAATAACAATGTTTGGAATTAAAATGAATACTAATTCATTATGCAACGTTTTTTTGATCCATGATTGTAGGATCACCCAAACGATGAAAAATGGAAAAAAAGTTATGGGATAGCTATTATGGTACCTGTGTGGGAATACGATAGTAAGAACCCAATGTAAGTAAACCTAAACTCTAATATGTGGTATTCCTTAGCCATGTCATAGATATGTTTTCTCGATGCTGCCAATTTGTACTCTTTATACACATCTGACAGTTATTTGATTCCATAATTTGATACTTGTACTTCTTTGTGGATATGTTGGGATTTCATTTGCCAATATCTTGATGTGATTGCTTGCACATTTCTATAACTTTTGATTTGGACATTAGAAAATTGTTATGTTTCTCATTACTAAGAATTTGATATTCCACGTATATATACATTTGTTGTGGAATTCCTCTGATTATGATATTATTATGAGTGCCGAGAGTTGTACCTATCACAATTTCTATCCTGATTCCATAGATGTTGATTTAGACCTACGAGTTGGTGATTGGGAATGATACCCAACACGTAGTCTATGGAGGATATAATATTTGATAAGAACTCTTAGTGTTATTTAGGAACCCAGATGAGAGGTAAGCCTGAATGAGTGCTTTTGGGGTAGCCGGGCCTTATTTGTTGTTAGCATCTATTTAGTTAGTATCATATATCTTGTTTTTTATCATACTCTGATGATACAATCTTTGATTGTGGATATGATTTTCAAGCCTATCATTGGATTTAGTGTGATATCTTGTGATTTTTGACAGCTAATTATTGTATGTGCTAAATCCCTATTGCTGAATTGTTAAATTGCTTACATCGCATTTTTCAAAGCTGCTTTGGGATGTGCCTTTTGGACCTACGGGTCATCTTTGGTGATTTATTTTCCTTTGTGACTGGCTATTGTTCTATATCCTTTCGCGTGCCATTTGGTTCCATTCTGTTACTTAAACTAACATTGTCCCATTGCAGAGCGAGGAATTTACTTACTGAGCTAAGTTAGCTTACTCTATATTTATAATAATTTTTCAGGTAATACCAAATGGGAGGAAATGCAATGATGGTGACTAGTGGAGCTAGTGATGTGTTTGTGAGCAATGTTGATGATGTAAAACTTTAAGTCATAAATTGAACACATATTCTATAAGGATGATCTTAATATTAGATATTGTGACACTAGACATGATGTTAGACTTAAATAGTGATTTATGATGATCAAAATCATACTTGGAGATATTCTGATTGATGGTTGTTAGAGTTCGATTTGTTATCAGATGAGTTCCATGTGTATAGCTTCCACATTTAATAAAAGAATTTTTTTTTCACTCTTGTGCAATTCATTTGATTTTGTACAGCCTGTCCGAGTGACAGTGTCGGTCGTTGCTCCTAATCTGTATAAGGTGGGTTGTGGGTCACGACACAATAAGCGCATGATGTGTATCACATGCCAACATTTTGATAAGTGTTAAGCCAGACATGGCATGCATGTGTGGAGTATGACTAGAAAAGAGAGAGAGAGAGAGAGAGAGAGAGAGAGAGAGAGAGAGAGAAAGAAAGAAGAAGAAGAAATGCTTAAACGTGAGGCTGCCTAAACCAGACCCAAGAGAGGGAATTCTACAATCATTGGACACCTAAAAGGGAGCCATAGCCATGCATGCAACAACGAAGAAGCAAAAGGAAATAAGTGAGAGAAAGTAGAGAGAGAAAAATAAAAAAAAAACTTCAAAACGGGACTAAAGAGGGTAAGACCTCTCTCCTTTTGACCCTATTTAAGTTTCTGTGTATTATTAGAATTAAAAAAAATAAGAACAAGGGGCCTAGGACCCCAAGAAAGTAGAACTGCCATTAATGGAGCTTCAAAAGCCTGCCCAGAAATCAAGTTAGACAAAAACCATTTCTGTGATTGAGGACCCAAACTAGAGCCAAAAGGGATCACAAAGAAGTAAGAATTACAAAGTTTGGCCCATAAATGGGCATTTACTAGCGGCTTGTAAGTCTAGGTAATAATCGGCTGCTTATATAATCGAGTGTTAAACTCATTTTTTAAACCATGAATGCATAGCTCTTTGTAAATCATGAAGAGCAGACTACGAATGGACCAAAATGGTCCAGAAATGAGTGAGATATCCGAGGTGATCAGAAAGTTGAAGTTTTGAAAAATCCATCCATTCGATCGAATTTTTAAGGTGAAATCGGTCTCAAAACTTCCTAATAACATTTTAGTTATGTTTGGGTGAAGAGACGATCCAAAAATAGGCTCAGTAACAAACTACAAAATGACAAATACGTCCCTAGACTTAATAAAACTACCAAAAGAGTATAAAAAGTAAAGATGAAACCTATACTAAAGTATATAGGAGCTTTTGAGTCTGAAAATGAACTCTGTTTGAGATAATTGAGTACTAAAACACGGGTTATGAATGGTAAAATTATCAAACTACCCATATAGCTTAATTAAGCAATCAAATGAACACAAAAAGTGAAAGAGTGATCTATCTTATGATTAAAAGACCGTGTGGACTGAAAAATGAAGTCCATTTAAGTAAATGACGAACCAAATCATATAAGACATAAAAGGGTAAATGGCCCAAAATGCTCATAAAGGTTAAAGTAAGCTACACGATGAATATTAGGAACCCTAATTAAATACCATAAGGGAATCCTAAACAGTAAGACTAAGTCTATAAGAGACTATGAACACTAATTAAACAAATGATTAAACTAAGATGCATGCTGATATAGTATTAAAATATCTTGAACCATTGTTTTGGATCACTAGCAAGGAATAAGGATAAGACAAGTGCCGAGGCATATCAAGTAAACAAATAAAGGAGTAATTGTGGACTATGGACTACAGGTGAGTAACCTTGAACTTGAAATGGAGATTTTTTAATTGATTATAGTCCTTTCACTATCTTCTTACATTTGCATGCTATGATTTACAACTTTATGCAAATGTTTTATTATCATGATAAAGTTTTTATTGCCATGCTTTATAAGTAGCAATCTTAAATGTTTTAATGCATGGATAGTTATTAATGTTTTGCAAAGCATGTTTTAGTATTATTGTCATATAGACCCTACTGGGGGATAAGAGTCGGTAAACCATTTATTGATATCATAGCGAGGACTTCAGTAGAAGTCAGAATCTAAAAAGGGCTATGTAAGCCTAAGAGCTCTACATTACATAAATGGTCACCAAGGTGACAATAAAGACCCTTAGGGGACAAACGCTGTAAAGATATTTTGGCATGTGTTACATACTTATTTATTTTCCATTGTTATGGAATGTATGATGAAATGATACTTTGCAAAACTACACTGGCATGAACCCTTATGTAACAATTACAACATGTCTTTATTGTTTTATGAAAAGAATGCTAGTAGATTCCAAGCAAATGTTTCCTTAACTACTATCCATGAATGTTTTATGAGAGCCATGAATGTTTTATGAAAACTATAAAAGGTTTATAAATGGGTTTTCAGAAACCCATAATAGGGGACTAGAGTTCCTCATGAGCTTTTCAATAAGCTTATAGGGTTTTATCTCGTAGATTTTTGGGTAGGGCCAGGGAGTTTATAGAAGCAGATGCAAGTAAGCCAAGATGACTATAGAGACTCTAGCTAAGAGAAGGTTTAGTATCCTAGGTGATGCTGCACTTTTCGGCTCGTAATAAGTGAGGGCTCCGCAACCTGTAGAACACTCAGAAAGACGATCAGAGGTCCACCGGATTGGCTCCGGCGGTAGCCGCTCCGATGCTTAAGTAAGTAAAAAGGAATTGAAAGACTGTATTGAAAGCCAAAGAATGAGCATAAAAATAAAGCGTACCTTTAGGGTTTAATTTATAGACCGTGGCCTTCCTAAGTTGATTAGGATTTGATGCCATGAATATAGGAATTTGATCATCGGAGATTGCAGTTACCTTGTGGAGTATTGCATAGAGATAACCATAGATGGTAGTTCCCTTGTTGAAGACTGTTTCCTTGTTTGAAGACTGTTTCCTTGTCGAAGACTGTTTCTTTATTCCCTGCTCGGCATCCGCTAAGGCGGTGACGAGGTCTGGAGTGTTGATCTGGACCCTGTGATAAGTTCTGAGGCCCTTGTCCGGATATGTATGCTCTAAAGGTATAAGTTTGGTCACTTCCGACCTTTTGTGCTGATCTTTTTGGTCATTGGCTGAGTGGAAACCATGTCGGCAGTGTATGAGTTGGATTATGGTCATACGTGTCAAATGCTGATTGGTCGGCTCTTTTATGGTATATCAGTTACTCCCCCCCAAGTCCTAGTTCGATGCTAGCAAGCAACTAGGGCTAAGCCTTTTTTCGGAGAGTCATGTGTCCTGCCTGTTCGCCTTTCAAGGCAACTGTTGGGGCGCCATTTATTGCACAGCCGGAGATTAGGTCTTTTCAAGGTCATTATTTGTACTGGCCGATAGTTGGGTTTCCCGAAATCATCATTTTTCCGAACAGTCATGGCGTTTGGGCTTGGTGGGTCCCTTCTGATACTGTGCTTATAAATACGGGGTAAGATTTTGAAATAACCTTTTCCCTGTCATTTTCACTGTGCTAGAAGACTTCATCCGCTATTGTTAGGTTTGTGCGACTTTGCAGAATACCGACTTCCTGAGTTAGACCAGGTTCGACTGATTTTTCCTCTTCTCTTGCTTCTTTTCTTCTTAAGTGTGGGAATAATGTCTGCCCCTTTTGAGTCCCCAATTGTAAGCGAGGGAGTAGGGAATCCTTCTGAGATGGCTGTACCGTCTCTTGTGGAAGACGTAGGTAACCCTGCTCCTGAAGATATTGGGGAGAGGCCTGTTGAACCTCCCCCTAGTCCTGGGGTTAGGATAGTCGATGCCTTTGAAGAGCCCCGAGACAGGGCTGGGGAGACCTCTGGTAGGTCTTCTCATAGAGAAGATGTAACACCCCGACTTTGCGTAATTAATAATTAGTTGTTAATTACTAATTAATACCGGCTTAGAGAATGATTTAGGGAATTAATCATAATCCCAACGGTCATGATAGACCGATAAAATAATTAAATATGTCTGGAGAAAAGGGTATAATACCCAAACCTAAATTACTGATTTATTGGGTGAAGTAATGCCGTTTTAACACTAACGGAACTCGAATTAGCTAACCTGGGAAATCCCAGATGATTAATAAATGACACGGAACCTCTGACACTGAAGAATACTGAAATACGGAACTCTCGGACCAAACCGCGTCGAAAAATGAGTTACGAAATGAAAGTTACGAAGGAAACACTGAAACTGAATTACTGCGCAACCAAACGTGGCCTTAACCGAAAATATGGAAAAAATGGCCAAATGGGAGGCCAAGGGAATTGAACCCTTGACCTTTGAGTGAAAAGAAACCTCATCCAAAAATTACCAACTGGGCTACTATTATCTTTGTGTCCATATATACAACAGAAATGTATATAACACTGAATTATCCTAATCTGCCACCAAAACTGGCCAATGGCCATCCATGCAACACCACACCCTTGCATCACCCCTATGCTCCCTAGCTCATCATCACCCTATTTCAGCCATGATGACCTCTCCTCCAACCAAAATACATGCAAATTTATCATGAGGTTGGGAGATGTATTGAAGAAGAAAAATTTGCATTACAAGTCTCCATATGTGTATTGGAGGGGGGGAGAAATCAGAAATGGGTGCATGAGATCTGCTAAAGAGAGATTGGGTTAGAGAGAGAGACTGCCAAACCAATTGTATGTGTATGTGCATGTCCATGTGTGTGGCCATGGAGGTGCCCAAAGGAGGAGGAACTAAGGAGGCGATGTGCTGCACGGCTGGGACTGAGGCACACCTGGGGTGCCAAGGATCCGAACTGGACCATCGAAGAGTAGGAAGCAGCCACTGCTTGAGAGGTAAACACCTCAAACTACAAAACCGTCAAATTTTCTGTTTTGATTTATTGGTACTGCTCTGATGATTTTTGAGCCATATAAACTATATGTATGCACTACTGAGAGACCTTAGGAACAATTTGGGATGAAAATCAGCTAAAAGCCCTGTCTGAAACTCCACGAATTTGAGAAATTGCAAACCTGTAAATTAGGGCTACAGTAGCAGAATTGGTTGGGGAAGATAGAGTCAACTCGCGATTCCAACCGAGTTGGCGAGTCGACTCGGACACGTGCCGGTCTATGAGCGTGCCACTGATTTAAATAGAACGACGCCGTTTCAGGTTTACTGTTTTGATTTTAAAATTGAATTCCGCCTGTTTGGATGCAGTGATAAGAAATTAAAATCAGGTTATAAGGATAACCTGAACACGGATAAGGGCAATTTAGGGTTAACTGGAATATGCTATTCCGGTTTTCTGAAAGTAACTGAACCGGTTGGTTTCCTGAGTTTTGGACCGGTTCAATTTCTGAACCCCTGAACCCTACGGTTTGAACCCCTAAATTATGAAATTATGTTTTGACCCCCAAATACTTTATGAAATTACGGATTTGTCCCCAACTGTTTTAAAGAATTATACAGTGGCCCAAATTTCTGAGAAACTGTTCAATTAAGCCCCTGAAAATTTAATTAAATAATAAATTTATTATTTTATTAAATAGGTAAAATTACGATTTTACCCCTGGACATTAAATATGTCAAACAGAGTCCAAATAAATTAAATAAATAGTGTATTTTCACTATGTTGAACATTCCGGACTCAATGGTACAGTCTAAATTGGGAAATTATGTACCGAAAAATACAGACCTGTAAGTGACAAATGACTGTACTGCCCCTGAAGATACCCAGGCCCAATTAAACATAAAAGATGGTCCAAGTTAACTATGTCGGACACTCTGGACCCAATGGTGAGGTCCATTGTATGAACTGAGGTGCCGAAAAATATGACGCATGAAATTACCAAAATACCCCTGATACTGTACGAAGCCTAAATGAAGTCCGATTGGGACGAAATTGATACCGATAGAAGCCCAGATACTGGCGAAACTGTAAACATGATTAAATGATGATTCAGAGTCAGAATCTTACGAAACGTAAAATGACCAAAATACCCCTGAGCACAGTAAGTGCAAAGTAGAGGTCAAATAAAGGTCAAACTGATCTGATAAATTATCATAATGATAATTATGAACACTGAAGGGCTAAATAGGACTCCGGAACAGTTAACGCGTAAAACGAGAAACGACTAATGTGTCCCGATGACCAAAAGCAGATACCAAATGAAGTCCAAAGGACTTAGAAGATTATATCTAAGATATGTGGACTATTCTGAGGACCACGATAGGGTCCGGGACAAGAATGGACAAATTACCATTTTGCCCCTAAGGCTAAGTAAGCCCTTAACTGATAACGATTTAAGTCTAAAAGACTCAAGCCTTATACATACGATATATGGGATATTCTGAGAACCATGACTGGGTCCGGGACAAGAATGGTAAAATTACCATTTTGCCCCTATGGTTAAAATAAGAACCTAACTGATACCGATTGGAGTCCAAAGGACCTAGAACTTTATAGTTAAGATATTAAGACTATTCTGAGGACCGCGACAGGGTCCGGGATAAGAATGAAAAAATTACCATTTTGCCCCTAAGGTTGGATAAGTAACTGACTGATAACGATTGAAGTCTAAATGACTTGGGTTATAATCCTGATGACTGCTAAGCCTAATTTAAGAATAAAATAGCCCCGAATGAAACCCGACGAGAGGGCGATAGGCTACTAGGTTATCTTAGGTAATCCGATAGACACCTAAGATGACGAATAAGACCTGAATGGATAAATTCTGATCTGTCTGTAATTGATGATGATTGTTCAGGACATACATGGAGATGCCTGACGTACTTGGAGGTTATCGGATTGTTTGTGCAAGGAGATAACCGTAACAGTTTGTGAGTAACTTGGAACTTCTGGCTTGGTGTATAAGTACACCGTCTAGTTACTGTATTCTGATTCACTGTACTGTTTTATCTGCCATACTGTTTAAATGCATGTTTTTAAATGCATACTCTTTTATAATGTATTACACGTGACATGACTTTGTACTGTCCTGCTCTCCTGTTCAGTTCGGGTCTGTCCTGTTCTGTTGTATGGTCTGTCCTGGTTTTGTTCTGTACTGTTGTGTCTTGTGAGTAACCCTGACTCCTGAATTGGTGTATAAGTACACTGTCTAGTTACTGTATTTTAAAATACTGTACTGTACTGTTTTATCTGATACACTGATTTCATGCTCTTACTCAAATGCATGATTTTTACTCTGTCTGGCTTCTCTATTCTGTACTGAAATAAACCTATCGCTGTTTTTAACTGGTTCTAAAAAGAACAACTGATTCTTGGTACCACCTCAGTCTTGAGCACTATATGAGCATACTGCACTGTTTAATCTGTGCATACTGTACTGTTTATTCTGTTATACTGTTCTGCTCTGCTCATTACTGATCTGTTCTGTTACTCTGATGTTTTAACTGATCTGTTCTGTTACTCTGATGTTTTAACTGATCTGTTCTGTTACTCTGATGTTTTAATTGATCTGTTCTGTTTGATCTGTCCTGACCTGTTCTGTTTGATCTGTCCTGACCTGTTCTGTTTGATTTGTCTGACCTGTTCTGTTTGATCTGTTTTGTCCTGACCTGTTCCGTTTGATCTGTCTGATCTGTTCCGTCCTGATCCGTCCTGATTTGTTATGTCTGATCTGTTCCGTCTTGATCCATCCTGATTTGTTATGTTTGATCTGTTCCGTCCTAACCTGTTTGCTCTGTTTCGATCTGTTCCGTTCTATTCTGTCCTGTCCTGTTCTACTCAATACTGATCTATCATGTTCTTTGATGATGTACCTGTATCTCTGACTGACGTATTGTTTCCGCTCAGTTCTGTCTTGTTCTGTTCCGTTGATGATATACATGTATCCTTGATTGATATACTGTTTCCACTCAGTTTTGTCTTGTTCCGTTCCGTTGATGATATACATGTATCCTTGATTGATATACTGTTCCCACTCAATTTTGTCTTGTTCCGTTCCGTTGATGATATACATGTATCCTTGATTGATATACTGTTTCCACTCAGTTTTGTCTTGTTCCGTTCCGTTGATGATATACATGTATCCTTGATTGATATACTGTTTCCACTCAGTTTTGTCTTGTTCCGTTCTGTTCATGATATACCTGTATCTCTGGTTGACATATTGTTTCCGCTCCGTTCTGTTATGTTCTGTTCTGTTTTATTCTGATTTGTTATGTTTTATTCCGTTCTGTTCGGTTATGACTTGCTATGACCTATTCTGTTCTGTTCGGTTATGACTTGTTATGTTCTGTTCCATTCCGTTCTATTATGTTTTATTGTGATCCGTTCTGACCTGTTCTATTTCGACCCGCTTTATTCTGACCCGTTCTATTCTGACCTGTTTGTCTCTGATTGATATATTGGCATCATTTACTATTCTGTTCTGATTTGTTATGTCCTGCTCTGCTCGGTTCTGCTCCGTCCTGACCAGTTGTGTTCTGTTCTGTACGGTCATACTTGATATGGTCTGTTATGTTCTGTCTGTTCTGATCTGTGGTTTTATTTTGTTCAGTCCTGCTTTATTCTACTGAAACTGCATTTACAGTAGATTTATAAGACTGCTATTTTCAAAAACAACTGAACTACCCTTGTGCTTTGTAAACAAGAAATGGATTTGAAACCCTTGACAAGGAACCTGTGTTACTCATTGGGCTTTTCGAAGCTCACCCCATTCCCTAACATTTTTCAGGAATGATATCTGTTGGATCTGATGGCACTGATATGTGGAGACTGGATTACTGAGGATTGAATCTGTTTAATCAGGTGAGTGATGTAATGCGACTGACTTGACTGATATGTACTAGATATAGACATGGCTCATGGATTTAAACGGTACTCTAGAGATTATAGTTCTACTCTGTTGTTATATGTCAGATTATAGATATGCTCTGAAGTTAGAATTGTTAGTTGTTGGATTTTAGACTTGCTCTGTGTGATACATAACCTTACGGTGAATACATGAGTTGCATTCCCTTGACAAAAAAAAAAAGTTTTAAATTCCGCTGCATCTGACCCTACAGTCGGAGTGCAATTCACTGGAAAGTTCAGAAATTGCCTTCGGTTGGTCGCGTGGCAGCTGACTGGCATCACGTCCTCGACATCCGCATAGGGTAGGGTTCGGGATTTGACAGAAGAGGGTGAGAGTGTTGTTACTCAGAGCCTTCTGGACGAATGGAGGGTAAAATACAGTTTTCCCCCAAACGTGACTTGCAGAGCTCTAGACCCTATGGATCGTCCCCAAAATGTTAGAGCCGGGGAGATTTGTGTTTATCTTGCCTGGTTTGAAATGGGCTTGAGACTCCCATTGCCGGATTTAGTCAGGCAATTCTTTTATTGGTTCAAGCTCTGCCCTGCCAACCTGAATCTCAATAGCTGGCGGCAGCTTCTAGGGTTCATAGTATTGGGACACCAAAACAAGGTGGATGTGTCCCTGGACTTGATCCGTAGCAATATGGATCTGAAGTTCAAACAGGCAGAAGGCCTTTTCTATATGTCCTTCGAGAAGGGGTTCCAACCCCTGTCCTCCGTTCCTACTTCCAACAAAACGTGGAAAAAGTGGTACTTCTTCGTCGGAGGAGGATGGGAGCATGAAGACTTCCAGGAAGGAGAAGCCTCGCCATTCCCTCGTGCTACGGGTCATAAGGGTGAGGCTTATTCCCTTAGGTTTGCTTTAGCTTTGTTTATTCCTTTAGACCTGATAAACTGATATATCACTCCTTACTTCTTGTGCAGTCAAGAGTGCTTGGAAGAGGCCCGATTTTACTAAAGCACTGCGAGATCAATACCGAGTGCTGCTTTCAACTTCTAACCGGGCTCATTCTGTTATTGTGACTCCGAAGAACTTGATGGTTGCCCGTTCCGCAGAGCTTAAGAAGAGGCTGACGACGAAGTGGGCAGTGCCGGATGCCCTAGTGGTGGGGGAGTCTTCCTCCCGAGCTGAGCCTGATGCCCCCCTTGAAGTAAAAAGGAGGAGGTTGATTTCTGGCTCTCCCGAGCCAGCCCCTACCGAGGCTGAGAAGGAGGCCGAACCTGCCGTCCCTGTTTCGGCTAGCTCCTCCTGCCTCTTCTGGTCCGAGCAGGAGGACTAGGAAGGGGAAAGCACCTGCTGCGCCGTCCGAGCCATTTGCTGAGCCAGACTATCAAATTGCCAAGAAGGCATTTGATCAAATATGGGCTCAGGGCCCGCACCGATACAGAGGGGATGACCCCTTCAAGCTGATGACTGAGATGACGAATCTCCAGATGAAGGTAACTTCTGAAGCCTTTCTCGACTTTCCTGTTTAGTTCATTTGTTCAATCTAAATTGTCTGTCTTGCCTTGTGCAGAGCATGCATAGTTTGGCTGCTCTGATGGTGACCCCTATGGGCCTTGAGGAAGGCTGAGAAGTTAAGGGCTGAAGTGGAAGAGATGAAGATGGAGCTTGGGACAGCCCGATCTAAGATTCAGACCACTAAGGAGGATCTGAAGGAAGCGACCACCAACCTTACCGTGGCAGAGTCTGAGAGGGACATATATGCTCAGAAGGTTGAGGGGCTTCAGGCGGAGTTGGTTAATCTCTGAAGTTCCTTCGATCAGAAGGTTCAGGAGGCAGTTGATCATGCTAGGGCTAAGACTGAGATGGTATTGAAAGCTGAAGTTGAACAGATGGGTGATGACCTGATCCGGTTCTGTTTCGAAAGCTTCCGAACTAGATTCCAGATTCAGTTCCCAGGTTTTGACGTTTCATCAATCGTTCCCCCTGAACCCACCTCATCTCGTCCTGATCCGGACAAGACGGCTGGGGCTACTGCCCTTAACTTGGAAGAGGACGCAGGCCCTTCTAGGAAGTCTTGAGGCTTTATGGGTTTTTATTTTTGCTACTTTTTTTTGATGTAATGAATGTATTCTTCCGATCAATAAAATTGACTTTCCTTCAGATTCTGCTTGTGTTCTTCCCTCCTGTGCAATTTTGTCGTAAGTGTGGCTACTCTGAGCCTTTTGTATGTTAGATCAAATGTCCAGCAATCAGTAGTCGCTTTCCGAACTTCGATACTTGTCACTGAATAGTGAGTGTAGATTAACTTCAACTGTCTTATTATAATAAGACAAGAAAGTAAATATAACCAGATAGGTAGAGCCTGATAAAGTGGGAGTAGGCTTCTGTAGGGCTCTGAGATAGACTGCTCTGAATCAAGAGCTTGTGAAGATAACCAGGCAGCTTGTGCTTGTAGTTATGATGCTCGGCATGCTGTGTTCGAGTACTCAGGATCGGGATATATCCGAGCTATTTGGCCTTTGTCATATGACTGGCCTATCATTAAATAGTTAAGACTGGAATATTTGAATCTTGAATAGGGGGTCTGTACACTTAGACTTTGTTCCCCTCTCTGTCAATTCGGGAGCTTTAGTGCTGGACTGTGGTCTCTGTTTAGAGAGTTCTGTACCCTGTCTCTTGGTATATCGAAGAGGCATATTTAATGCACCGTTTATTTATTCGATCGTCGTTTAGGATTTCGAGGCCACTCTCTTTTTCATCATTGCGACGGTTCAGTTGGGTGGCTTTTGGACTTCAAGGGTCTATATATATGGTTGTGCTCAACCTTTTTGTTCCCAAGTCATTCCCTTGTGAGAGAGACTTTATATGCTATCGGAGTTTTACCACTCACCCTAGAGATGATGGATGATTCTCTGTCTGAGTTAAGAATGATTGAACTGTGGCCGAGAGTTAACCTTCTCCCTTTTTCAGTCTCCAAGGAAGGATTAAAGGAAGCACAAGTCTTCTTGTTTCCTCTGGCCTCTAGTCGAGATTCCTCCGATTGGTGGTGTTCCCTCCCTGATTCAACCGAGGCTTGGAGCTGCCGGTGATGAAGACGCAAGTGGGGTGCCTCCTCTTCTTCATGTTTCGTCAATGACCCCTGCTTCAATCGGCTAGGGGTGTAACAACTGAAGTGAGGAAGACGAATGGAGGTCCCCTGAGACCCAGAGCCCTCATCCTCCGTTGGTCGTGAGACTAGTGATAGTGATGATGAAATGGCCTGGGTGCTTCTTGATGCAGATTGGGGTTCAGGGCCGGTGACGGCGGTAATGGAAGTTTTGGATCCTGTGCCCTTTTATCATCCCATGAAGAAAAGCCGTGATGTTGCCAAAATGTAGCTTCTGTAGTAACTTCTGTAATAGTTTCTGTAACAGCTTCTGTAATAGCCTCTGTTTTATTTCCAGTCTTTGTACTGATGTAAATCTTCCGATTTATTAATAAGATTGAGCTCCTTTTTCTCAGATCTGATGTTTTCTTCTGTTTGAGTGTGCCCTTTTGAGTTAGACTACCCTTTTGTGCACTTCTGATCAATAACTCCTCCGTATGTCTTGAGAATAGATCAAAGAACTTAGAGAAATGGTTGAATCAAAATACTTTACGTCTGATCGGTACCATAGTACTTGTTTCTTGTTTGACAGAAAAGCCAAATAATATAAGTATCAGATCTGAGGTGTTCCGATCTAAGAAACTTTAGTTTGTAGATGCCTGGAACTTCTGTCTTTGGATGGACTGGATCATAGAATCTGCTAGTTGAGGATGGATCAGGCTCAGAAGGCTTGTGCATTAGGGTGGTCCAGGCTCTGGAGGCCTGTGTATTTAGAAAAATAGACCAAGTATTTAAGACCTGCATATTATGGACCAGGCCCTGAAGGCCCGTGCATTAATAGATGGACCAAGTGCGAAGACTTGTACATTTATGGACCAGGCTCTGGAGGCCTGTGCATTGATAGATGGACCAAGTACTGAGACTTGTACATTTATAGACCAGGCTCTGGAGGCCTGTGCATTAATGGATGGACCAAGTCTGAGACTTGTACATTTATGGACCAGGCTCTGGAGGCCTGTGCATTAATGGATGGACCAAGTCTGCGACTTGTACATTTATGGACCAGGCTCTGGAGGCCTGTGCATCAATAGATGGACCAAGTACTGAGACTTGTACATTTATGGGCCAGGTTTTGGAGGCCTGTGCATTAATAGATGGACCAAGTACTGAGACTTGTACATTTATGGACCAGGCTCTAGAGGCCTGTGCATTAATAGATGGACCAAGTACTGAGACTTGTACATTTATGGACCAGGCTCTAGAGGCCTGTTTATTAATAGATGGACCAAGTACGAAGACTTGTACATTTTATGGACCAGGCTCTGGAGGCCTGTGCATTAATAGATGAACATTCTATGGAAGTAAAAGAAACATATCTATTGATAATACTTCCGCAAGTGCTCTACGTTCCATGGCCTAGGAACATGCTTCCTAGTTATGTCTTCTAGCCAGTAGGTGGTAGGCCGAACAACCTTTGTTACTTTGTAGGGGCCTTCCCAGTTTGGTGACAATTTTCCCATGGTGGGATCCTTGGTGTTTTGAAAGACTCTTCTTAAGACGAAGTCTCCGACTTGAAAGCTGACTGTCTTGAGTCCTATCTTGGATTTGTTGACCATTCTCTGTTGATAGGCTTGCATCTTGATGCTAGCCTGATCCCTTCTCTCTTCGAGCAAATTCCAAGTTTTCCATCAGCTGCTGATCATTGGATTCTTGCTCAAAGGCCTCAGTCCTCAAGGTTGGCATACCGATCTCAACCGGAATTACTGCTTCTGTTCCATAAGCTAGAGAGAAGGGAGTTTCAGAGGTGGGAGTTTTTCTGGTTGTTCTGTAGGCCCAAAGAACTCCAGGGAGTTCTTCTGCCCACTTCCCTTTGGCTTGTTCCAACCTTTTCTTTAACCCGTCCAGAATTGTTCAGTTGGTGACCTCAGCTTGCCCATTTGCTTGTGGATGGCCTGGAGAGGCAAAGTGTTGCCTAATGTTGAGATTTTCACAGAATGCTTTAAAGCCTTTACCAGTGAATTGTGTTCCATTATCGGAGATAATCACGCGTGGTATGCCGAACCTGCATACGATGTTCTTCCAGGTGAAGCTCTCAACTTCTTTTTCTGTGATATGTGTTAGAGGTTCGGCTTCGGCCCATTTAGAGAAGTAGTCGATGGCCACCAAGAGATACTTCCTGTTTGGAGGTGCCCTTGGTAAGGGGCCCACAATGTCCATTCCCCACTGAGCAAAGGGCCAAGGACTAGGAATCGGGATAAGCTCGTGATGAGGCTGATGTTGGTACGGGGCAAATCTCTGGCATTTGTCGCACTTCTGAACATATTCCTTGGCTTGTTTTAACATGTCAGGCCAGTAATAGCCCTGTGATAGAGCTCGGTGGGCTATGGTTCTGCCCCCATTATGATTCCCGCAAATTCCTTCGTGTATTTCAGCCAAGACATATTGTGACTCGTCTGGAGCCAAACATTTTAACAGAGGTTGAGAATACGACCTTCTGTAAAGCTTGTTGTTCAGGATCAGATACCGAGCCACTCTGATTCGGATTCTCCTAGCTTTGTTTTTATCCTCTTGGAGGAGCCCGGATCTTAGGTACTAGGAGGATTGGAGTCATCCAGTTCTGAGGCTTGTTCATCAATCTGAGCAATTTGGGCTTCCTCAATGCTGGATCTTGGCTGAAAAGAGATTTTAATTGTGGAGTTTGCTTTCAGACTTGAGGCGTGAGGCCATGTTAGCCAGAGCATCGGCTCTGCAATTCTAACTTCTCTCAATTTTCTGGATAGTAAATGTCTGGAAGGAGTGCTTCAAGTGGTTCACCAGTTCGGAGTACCGGAGCATCCTATCATCTTTAATGGAAAATTCTCCCAAGACTTGGCTCACTACCAGTTGGGAATCAAGAGAAGACATCGAGGTTCTGAGCCTCGCATTCCAAGGCAAGCTTCATGCCTAAGATTAGGGCTTCATACTCGGTTTCATTATTAGAAGCTTTGAATCCCAGGCTGACTACTTTTTCTGATGTGAGCCCATCAGGGGACTGTAGTACCAAGCCTACCCCTGCGCCTTGATCGGTTGACGACCCATCAATGTATAGCAGCCAGATTCCCGAAATCTCGGTGAGTTGCGCTTTGTTCTGAAGTGCCGGGGTGAACTCTGCCACGAAATCAGCTAGGGCTTGCCATTTGATGGAGCTTTGGGGTACATATGATATGTCGAACTCCCCTAGCTCCACAGACCACTTCACCAATCTTCCCGATACCTCAGGTTTCCTCAGTATTGACTTCAGAGGATAGGCAGTAGGGATCTCGATCAGATGGGCTTGGAAATAAGGTCGAAGCTTCCGAGCTGATATGACCAAGGCATAGGCCAGTTTCTCTACTTCTGGATATCTTTTTTCCGTGTCAAGTAGTGCCCTACTGACGTAGAAAATAGGCCTCTGTACTCCTCTGTCCTGTCTGATTAATGCGGAGCTGACCGCGTTTTCGGAAACTGCAAGATACAGGAGTAGCTTTTCTCCTTGTACTGGTTTTGACAGGAGTTCTGGAGAGGCTAGATACTCTTTTAGTTCTTGAAAGGATTCTTCGCATTGTTCCGTCCACTACAAAGCTTTGCTGCCCTTCAGAGCTTTGAAGAAAGGTAGGCAGCGGTCAGTGGATTTGGAGATAAATCTGCTCAGTGCCGCAATTCTGCCATTCAATGCCTGAATTTCCTTCTTGGTTTTCGGTGACTTCAGTCCAATCAGAGCTTGGATCTGAGTGGGATCTGCTTCGATACCCCTCTGAGAGACAATGTATCCCAAGAATTTTCCCTTCGTAACTCCGAAGGTGCATTTCGAGGGGTTGAGCTTCATCTTATGCTGTCTGAGGATATCGAAGGTCTGGGCTAAGTGCTGGAGGTGGCTGCCTTTCTGAAGACTCTTTACCAGCATGTCGTCGATGTATACCTCCATGGTGCTGCCGAGCAGTGGGCTGAATATCTTGTTCACCAACCGCTGATAAGTGGCCCCAGCATTCTTCAAACCGAAAGGCATCACTCTGTAGCAGTAGAGCCCTCTTTCGGTTATGAAGGCAGTCTTCTCTTGATCTGGAGGGTACATTTGGATCTGGTTGTATCCAGAGTAGGCATCCATGAAGCTCATAAGCTTATGCCCCGCAGTGGCGTCAACCAGTCAGTCTATTCTTGGCAGTGGAAAGCTGTCCTTGGGGCACGCCTTGTTAAGGTCTGTATAATCAACGCAGACTCTCCACTTGCCATTTTTCTTCTTGACGAGCACGGTGTTGGCTAGCCACTCGGGATAGAATACTTCCCGTATCATCCTGGCATCCAGCAGCCTTTGGACTTCTTCATTTATAACCCGATGCCGTTCAGGAGCGATCGGCCTTCTCTTCTGTCTGACTAGCGGGTGATCCGGATCCACCATCAGCTTGTGAGTTATAAGATTGGGATCTATTCCCTCCATGTCTTTGGTCTCCCATGCAAAGATAGAGAGGTTATCTTTCAAGAACCTGACTATCTTTTCCTACTCAGTGTGTGTGAGGTCTAGGCCGATGTACAAATAACGCCCCTCAGCTTCTGAACTGACCTGTATCTTAATGGGCTCGCCAACAGGTTTGGCTCGGCTGTCACGTCCCCTTGGGCTCAAGGGGTTCTTCAATGTTGGATGGGCAATCCTCCACCTCGGGAGAGTGAGTGAGAACCGAATCTGCACAGTCCCGGGTGTACTATAATTGCTATTTAGGGGCCTTCTCCTTAAGGGCAATAGCATGGCACTCCCGGGAGGTTGGTTGACACCCTCTGACAGAGTGAACGCTCTGGTTGTGGACGTATTTCAGACACTGATGGAAGGGTCGAAGTGACTGCCCCTATCTGATGCAACCAGGGTCTCCCGATTATGACGTTGTAGGGAGATCTCATGTTTAACACCATGTACTCCGAGATGGTGGTCTTCTGCCCTTCACCCTCTCCTACAGTGGTAGGAAGGTCGACTCTCCCCAACGGGGTGCTGAGATTGCCATCAAAAGCTGCCATCACGGCAGTGGTGGGCTTGACGTTTTCATGGTCTATCCCCATCTGTTTGAGCGGCTCATAGAATAGTATGTTGACGGAGCTGCCAGTATCGACCAGGACTCTCCTGGTCTCGAAGTTGGTGATTCTGAGGGTAATAACAAGGGCATCACTGTGAGGGCAGTGTACCCCTGCTAGATCTTGCTCGGTGAATTGGATCTCCGGTGCTGGCTTGAGCCTCTTTTCGACGTTGGAGATCTGTAATACGTTCGGGGCAGGCTCTGGCTTCCCAAGCGTATCTCTTTCTTGCCCTGTTGGACATTCCTGTGACAGGGGAGTCAGCATGGAGGACGTAGATGACGTGGTTATTCTGCCTCTGAGGCTCGTTTCGTCCCTCCCTCTGCTCCTGCCTCTGTTCGGGCCTCTGGTCCGGCCGTTACTGAGGCTTGTCTTCTTGGGGGTTCTGCCTTCCGTCCGGCTTGACGAACTCCCGAAGACGCCCCTTCTTTATGAGCTGCTCTATCTCATATCGGAGGGTCCTGCATGTGTTAGTTGTATGTCCATGATCTTTATGGAAATTACAATACTTACTTTGGTCCCGCAGGCTGGGATCTCCTTTGATTGGTTCCGGCCACCTCAGGTTCTCTCGATCTCGGATCTGCCGGAGTACCTGGTTCGGTGTAGTGTTCAAAGGAGTGAAGTTGGTGATCTCCCTTGGTCCGGAGTTGTACACAGCTCTGGGTGCTGTTCTTTTCTCTAGGCTCCTAGCCCTCTTTTTGTTGGAGTCTCTTCTGTGATCCTCCTTCTTGTGGTCCTCCCGCTTCGGATTGTCCCTCTGAATCTGATCTCTGCCCTTCTGGGACGTGCGGTTGGCTTCTTCCAGGTTGATGTATTTTCTGGCCCGATCCATTAATGCCGCCATATCGGTTGGAGGGCTTTTTGTCAAGGAGTCTCTGAACCCACCTTGGGCAAGCCCAGCAGTTAGGGCTGCTACAAGGAACTTTGGGCTGCAGTCAGTGATCTCAGTGAGTTCGGTATTGAAGCGCGCAATGTAGGCGCGGAGGGATTCCTCCCTGGTCTGCTTGACGTTCAGCAGGAATTCTGGCCCCCTTCTGAGCCTCTTGCTGGTCATAAACCTGTCTAAGAACTGTCTACCGAGCTCGTAGAAGCTGGTAACTGAGTTCGGAGGGAGGTTGTGGAACCACTTCAGAGCAGTTCCCTTCAAGTTGGTGATGAACGTTCGGCATATGAAAGCATCAGAGGCTCCGTGAAGGGCCATCGTATGCTGGTAATGAGAGAGATGATCTCCTGGATCTCCAGATCCATCGTACAGGGTGAACTTGGGCACCATGAACTTTCTAGGCCTCTCTTCTGACATGATGGCGTGAGTGAATGGGGTGGCTAGTCTTTCGAGCAACCTGGCCAGTTCGTCTTGCTCTGGAGGGTTCTGAGGTCCTCTCCAGGTAATTGTCCGGTCCATCGACTCGGCAATTTCCTCTACCCTCCGCGGGTCTCTGAGTCTGACATCTTGTGAACCCTGCCTGACAGCCTCGGCTTCAGGGTAGTAGGGTTGATTACGCCCTTCGGACGGAAGAGGATTCTGAACCAGAGGGATTGGTGCTGCATGATGAGGCTCCTGCGGTGCCGGGTGTGCTCCCGAGGCCCTTGGAGTTGGGGCTCGAGTAGTGCTCCGGTAATGGACGTCGGGAACGAAGGCGGATGTTCCCCAGCCAGGGATTGTTGATGGTTGCGGATCTCAGCCAGCGCGAGCAATACCTGATAGGGTGCCCAGGCTGGTTAGTTGGAGCCTGCGCATGAAGTTCTTCATTCTCCGTGGCAACAGGAGGTTGCGTTCCCGCAACGAAGTTGACCGGCGGGCTAGGAGAACCCGCCGCTTGGTTCTGCGTGAGTGTTGCCAGCGTTCTAGTGCTGGCAAGCAACTGCTCCTGCACCAGTTCATTGTGTCGTTTTATTGCTTCGATCTCTTGTCGCATAGGATTGGCCGCTGGCCCCTTTGTGCGAGGAGCAGGCGGCTGACGTTGAGCGTTTTGCGAACTCTGAGTATTCTGTCGCGGTCGGAGATTTGGTGCCATGGTTTTCCGATGAGGAAAGAGATGAGTTTATGAATAGAGCACTTGGAGATTAGTCGTTTCCCACAGACGGCGCCAAACTGATGCTGCACTTTTCGGCTCACAATAAGTGAGGGCTCCTGCGACTTGTAGAACACTCAGAAAGACGATCAGAGGTCTACCGGATTGGCTCTAGCAGTAGCCGCTCCAATGCTTAAGTAAGTAAAAAGGAATTGAAAGACTGTATTGAAAGCCAAAGAATGAGCATAAAAATAAAGCGCGTACCTTTAGGGTTTAATTTATAGACCGTGGCCTTCCTAAGTTGATTAGGATTTGATGCCATGAATATAGGGATTTGATCAATCGGAGATTGCAGTTACCTTGTGGAGTATTGCATAGAGATAACCATAGATGGTAGTTCCCTTGTTGAAGACTGTTTCCTTGTCGAAGACTATTTCTTTATTCGCTACTCGGCATCCGCTAAGGTGGTGACGAGGTCTGGAGTGTTGATCTGGACCCTGTGATAAGTTCTGAGGCCCTTGTCTGGATATGTATGCTCTGAAGGTATAAGTTTGGTCACTTCCGACCTTTTGTGCTGATCTTTTTGGTCATTGGCTGAGTGGAAACCATGTCAGGCAGTGCATGAGTTGGATTATGGTCATACGTGTCAAATGCTGATTGGCCTGCTCTTTTATGGTATATCACTAGGCATAGAGGTATCAACCTGAAGTAATGAATAACATAGTGATGTGATAGTTTAAAGGAGAACAGAACATGTATAATGTTATCATTGGTGTAATAGCTAGATATTTATATGTAATGAATCGATAGGTTCATGTCATGTAACTCTGATGTAAAGTTAGTTATGCTTTGCCAAATGTGATTGCACTACAAGAAAATTTTTATAGACCCAAATTTTCGCTGCATGAATTGTTTAACCGAATGCAATCTATTTGGACATGTTAAGAGGCCTTCGGGTAGACACGACATCAATAAGCTACAAAAGGGTCAGTGTATTGGCGAGGTGCCTATCTGGCCAGTCATTATCCTTAATCCGCATATGATGGGTTTTGGGATGTGACAAAGTGGTATCAGAGTACTAGGTTGGTTTTCTAGGAACCAAGCGATACTAACAAAGTTGGTATTAGGGAAAGGTTACCTGAGATAGGAAACACATCAGAGTAGGAGTTGCCTAAAATAGGTGACTTACGTTACAAGAGTCCAAGTAACCAATAGGATTAAAGTTACCCAAATATTGAGTAACGAACATAGTTGGAGAATTGGAGCTTGGTTAGCCCAACCTAGGCAAACGATCAGAGGTAGGTTTTGTAGGAATCTTAAAGGAACTAGAAGTTATTAGAATCTTAGTTACGTGAAGCCTAGGGAATAAAAGGATGAACTGATGATAAGTTTCAGATTCGAAACATGTAAGTCCTTAATAATGAGAGACATAAAGTGGATCTTGAAGTTTGGAACTTGATGATTACCAAGGGCAATGTTACAGCTCCACAAGGAAGGAATTCGAAGCATTCGAGGGATAAGATCGAGGTAAAGCAATGAAAGTAAGGTGATTATATGAATCACTCTTGGAATCAATTAGATTACCCAATGTAGGTGACTTAAGGATGAAGTTGGAGACTAATGTTTCACAAGCCACAAGTGATATCTTGCTATAATTTTGCTCTTAAGAAGCTTTAAAATGAAAGAGCCTTGTTCGAGGATAGGAATGTTATGCATGCCCAAGTGCACAAGGAGTTCAGATTATTGATGAATCTCCAAATAATGAGAGTTAAGAGAATAGTGGCACATGCTGGAATGTTGATAGATCCTTAATTATAGGTAAGGTTAGCTACCTTATTTTATGACTTTAGAGCTAGAAAATATGCCTAGCATTCCCTATCCAATCTACAAGCTAGAGTCTCAAAGGAATAAGCTCAGTAGAGGAAGAAGAAAGAGTGCATCAAATATAACCTAATGATTCGGTCATGACCATAGTAATGATGACATAAGTAGATGAATGATTTTCATTTACAAAGAAATGACTCCTGAAGTGCATGAATGAGCTCCGAGGATCATAATAAAAGATAGTTATGAAGCTTGAGCTCATGTCCACCAGTCGTGTTAACTAACTAATCAATCCTCGGAAGAGGGAAGCTATCTTTGGGACAGGTTTTGTTGAGGTCTGTGTAGTCAACACAAACCCTCCACTTGCCATTTTATTCTTGGCAAGGACTGTGTTGGCAAGCCATTTTGGATAGAACACTTCTTTTATCATTTTGGCATCTAACAGCCTCTGGACCTCATCGTTGATGACCTTGTGGTGTTCTAGAGCAAACGTCATCCTATTTTGCCTTACGGGAGGGTGATCTGGATCGGTCATTAGCTTGTGGGATATAAGTTTAAGGTCTATCCTTTCCATATCCTTGGTTTCCCAAGCGAATACTGACAGGTTATTCTTTAAGAATTCCACTATCTCTCTTTGCTCAGATAGGTCTGAACCAATCTGTAGATATCGTCATTCCTCTTCAGAGTTGATGAGCACCTTGATAAGATCTTCCATTGGTTTGGCCTGACTATCCCTTCCTTTGGGGCTCAGTGGCTCGTCTACTTCGGAGAGGCACTCTTTTATCTCATGAAGGTTGGAAGGGGCAGGACTCCTTTCTCCACGAAGATGTTGTGATTGCTATTTAGGGGCCTTCTCCTTCAGCACGAGAGCGTGGCACTTTTAGGTTGTTGGCTGGCAGCCTCTAATGGAGTAGACTATACTATTATGCACGTACTTCAGGAACTGATGGAGGGTTGAGGTGACCGCTCCCATTTGGTGGAGCCAAGGTCTTCTGATGATGACGTTGTAGGGGGACTTGGAGTCCAAGACCATGTATTCAGAGATCAAGGTCTTCTGCCCGTCCCTTTTTCCTGCTGTGGTCTGTAGGTCAATTTTGCCTAGGGGGTGCTGAGGTTCCCATCAAATCCTGCCATTACAATGGTGGTAGTCTTGATATCACTAGGGTTGAGTTTCATGTGCTTGAGGGGCTCTTAAAATAGCACACTGGTGGAACTCCCCGTATCCACCAAGACCCTTCTGATCTCAAAATTTGTAATTTTGAATGAGATGAAAAGGGCGTCACTGTGAGAACAGTGCACTTTTGCAAGATCCTGCTCTGAGAACTGGATTTATGGTGCGAGGCTTCAGCCTCTTTTCAGCAGCAGATATTTGGAGGACACTAGGTGATGCCCTGACTTCTCGAGCATACCGCTTTCTTGCACGGTTGGACATTTCTGTCATCGAGTTGTCAGCGTGGAGGACAAAGATGACCTGGTTGTTCTGTTGCGGTTGCTCGTTCCGGATCTCCCTCTGTTCAGGCCTTCAGTTCTTGCCTTCTCTACTATGGCCTGTCGTTTCGGGGGTTCTGCCTCTCATCCTGTCGGACGAACTCTCGCGGCCGCCCTCGCCTGAAGAGTTGCTCAATCTCTTGTTTAAGGACTCTGCATTCATTAGTTATGTGCCCGTGATCCTTATGGAAATCACAATACTTGTTCTAGTCCCTGGAATCAGGCTTTCTTTTTAGCGGATTTGGCCACTTTAGATCCTTAAGGGCTTGTACCTGCCAAAGTATATGAGTGAGGAAGGCATTTAGAGGAGTGAACATGTCATATCTCTCAGCATTAAGGTTATTCTGGGCTCTAGGTGTGGTCCTTCTATCAGGACTTTTGACCCTCTTTTTAGTTATGCTGGAGTCTTTCTTGTGATCATCCTTCTGAGCCTACTCTTTGGACTTTCGAAAGGATATCTTTTGTGTCCTCCAGGTTTATGTACTTACATGCCCGCTCCATGAGTGCTGCCATGTCAGTAGAAGGACTCTTTGTCAAATAATCCTGAAACTCCCCGGCCCTAGGTCAGAGGTAAGAGCTGCTACTAGAAAGCTCGGGCTACAGTCTATTATCTCTGTGAGCTCGACGTTGAAGCGAGCGATGTACTCCCGAAGTGACTCACCTTTGGCTTACTTTATGTTTAGTAGGAATTCTAGCCCCTTTCTCAACTTCTTGCTGGTCAGGAATCGATCGAGGAACTACCTGCTGAGCTCATAGAAATTGATGATTGACTCTTAAAGAAGGCTGTGGAACCACTTCAGAGCAGTGCCCTTGAGGCTGGTTACAAAGGTTCAGCACATAAAGGCGTCAATGGCTCCATGTAATGCCATAGTGTGCTGGTAATGGGAGAGATGGTCCCCGGGATCGTTGGATCTATTGTACAGAGTGAACTTTGGGACAACAAATTTCTTAGGCCGCTACTTTACCATTATGACAGGAGTAAACGGCGTGGCGAACCTTCTGAGTAGTTTCACTAGTTCGTCTTGCTCTAGAAGGATGCAGGTTCGTTTGGTGATAATGGTTTGATCCATGGAGTCTACTACTTCCTCCACCCTTTGTGGAACCCTAAGGCTGAGCCGGTTTCTATTAGCCTTGTCTTGCAGCCTCCGTCCCTATTTGGAGGGGACGATCCTATCCAGCAGTAGTAGGAGGACGTTGGTCTCCTTGGACCTAGGAATTGGCGTCGGTAGAGGTTGAAATTCAAGTGGAGCTGGGTTAGTCCTTGAGGCTGCTGGAGTTGGGACCCTGGTCCTGCTCTGATAATGGACGACAAGATAAAAGGCTGGCATCCCTCTCCCTACAGCGGTGAATGGTTGGGGATCACCTCCTATGTGAGTGGTGCCATGGGGGTGCACCGACTGCACGTTGGGAGCCTCCGTGGGAGGTCCTCCACCCATGGTGGTGGTAAGAGGTTGAACCCCTTCATCAGCAACATTGGTGGGAAGATGCGTGGGATTGTTCTACTGATTCTAGGCCAGCAATGCCAAGGTTCGAGAGATGGCAAGGAGTTGTTCCTGCATCTGATCAGATTGTCCGTTGGACCTGATCGAGTTGTTGCTATAAAGAGTCGGATGCTTGTCCCCTTCATCTTCTAGCAGGAGGCTGGTTTTCAGGGGTTTTCGAAATTTTTTTCTTAGAAGAAGATTGGGAGCCATCGACTTTTAGTGAGAAAAGACAAGAAAGCTGTCATTGTCGAAAAAGAAATTTAGCAAGAAACAATTTTCATTTCCCACAAACGGCGCTAAACTGATGTTGCATTTTTTGATCAATGGGGCTCCGTTCTTCAGTCGTTTGTCAAGCACTCAAAGAAGAGGGTCAGAGGGCCACCGGGTTGGCTCCGGTGGTAGCCGCTTCGATGATAAAGTTAGTGAAAATTGAAGAAAAAGATTATATTTGAAAGTAATTGAGAAAGCCTTCACAAAAAGTGCACCTTAGGGCCTAATTTATAGGCTGCGAATCTCCTTAAATTAAGTAGGATTCAGAGTTGTGAAGATAGGGATTTGATTGATATTCGAAGATGACAGTTACCATGTAGAACTTTGTTTCCTTTCTTCAAGGTCGGTAGGACATGTAAGGCGGTGACCAGCTCGGGACTCCTTTATGTGCGTGCCCAACATTTCCTGCTCGAAGGGAAGACTAAAGATCATGTAGGACCCCGAGCAAAGAGGCTCTAAACCTTGTACACATGTCTATTCTAGATAGGACGGCTTCAGTTGGTCTGTATGCATAGGTGCTCTGCCTGTACACATGTCGTGTGAGGACTGGTCTGTCTTTTTATGGTATATCACGTATAAATATATATTATTTTTATACTTTAGCACAAATAATATATTTAGGCTAATTGGATACAAATACTTAAAAGAATTTGTTTTAAAACAAAAGTTATGTTGCTTATATGGTAAGTTTACTTTCTTTATCCTTGAGACTATAAAGTTTAGACCGTATAACTCATGTTTTACTTTGTTTATTACAACTCGTTCAGTTCAAGTTGAACCACTAAGGTCACTAGTTCACATCAAAAATCGCTCGGGTTGACCGAGTTAATCCATGTCACTTCCTTAACTAGTTCAAATAAAGAACCAGTTGGCCTAAGACTAAGTCATCGAGTCTATTTTCATTCAAAGTAAGAGCATCTTCATTAAACAATTTAGTCAGATTCAATATCGTAAGATAGAATAACATTTTATGTTGCCATTTTTTATAAATGGTAATTGAACTAACGATTTGAAATTTTTTTTTAAAATAAAATTAAATAACCTAATCCGACCCAACTCAGGACAAGGTGGTGAACCCACCTTGGACCGAGTCCTTCACTTTTCACAAAACTTGAGTACCTTTAAGGCGCAAACCCATATCCAAGGTTATTGTATATAAACTCGTTTACGATTTTATGAACAACTAATGTAGGATAAAGCTAAATTATTATATTTCAATAGACAATTTTTCATTCACTCTTTGAACAACCAAATATATTATGTTAATCAACTCATACAAGTGAACACATATCCATGTGAGACCCACTTTTATTTTTGCCCTAAGATGACCAAAACTTATTGCTGCAAAAACAAAATTTTCTCGCCTCTTTAATTTTTAGGAAGGTCTTTTTGTCAATTGGGTGCCTTTTAGACATACCCTTTTAACTTCTCAAAAAAACAAAGAAAAAAAAGAAAAAAAGAACTCTTTACAAATCAAGAAAAAAACAGTTTTGGCAATAGATGGAGCCAGTGGTTTCCTTCATTTTGGAGGATTTCAACTGAAAATATCATAGAAATGGAAAAGCGTATTCTAAAATATAACTGTGGCTCTAGTTTTCCAAATGGATGGACCATTAATGACGAGCATAAATCGCTAAGCCTGCAAAATCCAGTTTTCCCAAAATACCAAACAAAGGGAAAGGCCAGGCTACTCATGATATAAAACTCCTGGCAGAGCTGAGTCGTAACTGTTCAGGGACATGAACTAATTTTAAATAAACTAAACTAAACTGGGCGCATCAAACTTTTATCATCATATGAAGGTTATCAGTTTGATGTTACGACGGCCAGCTGTGAAGAAAGTTAGAGATATAAATATTGCCAAAATTTTTACATACCCGTCTCAGTGAGATACATTATATGCACTTAGATAACAACTATCATTGACAGGAACAAGCATATATATATATATATATATATATATATATATATATATATATACACGATTTCCTTTTATTGGTTTAGGCCATATCTCTCTACTTGTATGATATGGGACCTGATCTTGATACTGCAAACCTTGGCAGTGGACTCGGACCTGTGCTCCCTGATGTTGAGCCTTCAATAAACTTCACTTTGCGGCTTGAACTGTAATCCAAAGGACCAGACCTCCTTACATTCCGATTTTTGTTGTCAATGCTTCGTATGCTTCCACTACTAGTTTCATATAGTTGATCTTGGTTATGGCTTACTGATGCCTTAAAATAACCCGAATCATTAACACTTGATTGAGGAGTCGAATCGCCACGGGGCTGCCTCATTACCGGAGATGCATGTGCTAGAGAAACAGCAGGTGAATGGTGGGGTGATACACTCAGTAAAGCCAGAGGTGTTGAAGGAGAATTTGCATAGTACTGGCTATATATTGACCGGAGAATGGCGTATGGAACGTGGACCTCAAGTGAGCTTCTTGGTAGATATGGCGAGATCTCACAAAACTGATCCAGGAAAATAAGCTTTGCTATAAGATGAGATCTGCGCAAAAAAAAAGGAAGAGATTAACAGTTACCATGATTATTGAAGTAGCAGGAAATAGGAGTTTGAATAAACATAACTGAAATCCTTCCAGTTCCTGGCACCTATAGTATTTCAAAGTATTGAGTTCATTGTTTAGAGTGGACTTATAATATAAAGGATGACATCATCAAAGTGGAACATTGATAATGCACCATTCATTGGAAATCTTAAAATGATCTAATGCAACCTAAAGAACAGTCCCTGTGTCGAAACCAAGGGAAACAAAGTGGATCCTTTCATCTACACTGAAGAGATGTTTTGAGGACCATAAAAGAAATGGTAGAATATTACTATGTTGAAATATCTAAGGCAATTAACAATTTGCAAAAATTTTGACCCTTTTTTTTTTTTTGGCTTCTGGTTTGGGGGTGGGGTGGAACGGAGGTGGTTATTCTCTGAGAACTATTTGATTGTTATGGGTATGAGTGGCAATCTAAAAATGGATATGGAATATTGGATTCCTTAACCTTGAAAAATTAGCATTGTCAAACACAAAAAAAAACATAGAATATTTTTTTAATAAGTAAAACACATACACCTGCATCCCAATTGAGAGCTGATCCCTGTGACTCCCCTTTGGAAGTGACAGGAGATGTCACTAAACCTAATTACTGGTGGTTCAGATTTTCTCATATTGCATGTAATGAATGACAATCCACAAGCATCAAAGCACACACAAATGCATGTACTCAGCAATATACAATTATTTTTTTGAGGCAGAGGAAAGATGACTCAGATTTTTGCAGTGTGTGATCCTATGTTTTGAGGCTGTCTCTAGTCTAAGGGTAAACTTGTCCAAGAGTGAGAGTATTCTTGTGGGGGAGAATCCTTGGCGTGGAATCTTGGATGTTGTGTTGGTTCTTTCCCTGCAATATGTTTGCATCTCATTTTATTCATATTCAGAACTATTTTTAAGGCTGGAGAAGGTTGTTCTTGCCATTTATAGCTGCCCTTTACAGCTGTTGACAGGTGTCCTCCATGATACTCGTCGTAGATCCCCATTTTGGATGCAAGACCATGCTGCATGCATGTTCTCGAGTTCTTTATACGCTTCTCACGCAAATATTCCAACTGCTAGGACATGGGTTTGCGATGAATGGACTAGACTTTCCTCATGGCTATTCAACATCACATTCGGAAGGGTCAGTTAATGCAAGGAATTGTTCCTTGGCCATCTCTAATGCTGCCATATGTCATGAGCATTCTGCACGTCTTGAAGCACGTCTTATTCCTAATTTTCCTTTATTCAGTCATTGTGTAATGATGATGACTGTTCCCTGCTCATATGAGTAGTCCTGTCCTTTGGGTCTTGGGTACACAGATGACCTAAGTCTAAACCCACAACTGTCCTTCTGCATACCCACATTGTGTACACATGCCATGTCACTGTCTATGGACGAGACTCGGTGGTCAGACCTGAGTGTTTCTTTATCTGTTGAGTACTGGCCTCATAAATGGTCTCAGCCTGTAGCCTTGTCTGGCCATGGGTCAGGGCAGCCTTCAACACAATGATTTTCTAGGTCATGGTTTGGGACCCTGGGCATGGCACATGGCAAGACCTCTATCTCTGCCACATGCCACTGTCTGAGCGGCTGTGCACTTTAGGGTACAAACAGTAATAAATTTGAGTGAATTCAGCAAGACCAAAAATATACCGTATAGAATTCTGTTTTTGTAACTCAGATTTTCAAGTTTAGAGAGCCAAACCAAAACATGGCCAAATCAACTCCATTGATTGATGTTTGAGGCTTACTCTAAAAATTAGAACAGGGATTTTATGCAAATAATGCAACAAGTTAGGCCTCTACTCCGTCAATCCCTCACAACACCCTGCACTTTTGTGGGACAAGCATTGGGTAATGCCCAAACTCATATCAACCTCAAGTCAGCTTGGCCAAGTCAACTCAAACTAGTTCATAATATATTTATCCAATTTTCTGTTTTTGTATCAAGTTGAGTGGCTCTGAATGAGTTATATCGACTCTCTTCCAACTTATGAATTAATAAAGAAAACAAGAATAATGCAACTTATAGGCAAGGTAGCTGGATGGCTTGAGTTGAGATATACTTTGGGAAAATTATGCATTGGCTGCATTATAATCAACACAAAAATAAAAAGAAAAGTCCAAATAATGGCAACAAAAGTGGCTATGCTTTATGGAGACAAATATTGGGCAGCTAACATACAATAAGATACAAGGATTATAAGATAGGTGTAGTTGACAATCGGGGGAGAGGATGAGATAAATGTCTAGAGAAGGTAAAGTAAAAAATAAGTGCATCCAGCAAAAAAGTTTAACAGTCTAATAGCAATTAAATAGTGACATACTTAGATAATATGGATATTTCAAGCAACATAAAGATGGAAACACCAACAAACGTGAGCCAATGGGCGCAGAAGCTCCTTAGAAGGGTGAGACAAAGCTACTTGTTAAAAAAAAAGGTGAGAGAAAATCTAAAATTCTATTAAGAGTCTCGTTTGCATATGCAACCGAGACTCTTATTCATTAGATCATCTAGGGATGAAGTTTTATTTAATACCATCACTTCAATATCTGAATACATCCCAATCCCTAAATGATCTAATGGATAAGAGTCTCGTTCGCATATGCTGGCAAGCTCGTAATAGCATTTACCCAAATAGGAAAGGCAAGACAAATTGATAAGAGAAACAATACATTTGTTTTAACTGAAGAATAATTTAATAAACTGGATTGTCAGAGCAAGGTTGATTCACCAGCTCTAAACAATTAATATGAGGCACGGTCACATAACTCTGTATCATATTACCTGTTGATTTCACTCCAAGAATCCAGTATAATTCCTGAAGAGAATTTAACAAAGAGCTGCATTGTGGACTTTATGCTAGTTTCAGCTGACAAATGGTTCTGTATCTCGGAATCCATCGTCTCACCAACATGGCCATTTGAAAAAGACTGTTTCTGGTGATGTTCCCTTTCCAATCTAACAAACTCGCTTCCCGCAATCACAGCACAAATGCACCTGCCCAACAAAATCTGGTTATGGAAGACTCAGAATTGAAGCAATGAGGTAAAATAAGATATTTCAAACATCTTCAATATCCAAAATCTTAATAGAGTGCACAAGGCACAATTAAGCAAGTAACAGTGCAATATAGGGCAGATGTGAAGTGGAATGTGGTTTGGTTCTCAAATACTATTCCAGAAAGAAAGTCAAGATAAAATTAAGTTAGAAGTTGGTTTAAATTTCCCGATAGAAGACAACAAATGATCATCGGCATGACAGTTTCATACCCACTGAATGGTCAAGAAAGCATAACAATTCATCATGTGCTCAAGCACATATGTACATCCCAATTTTTGAAACATGAGAAAATAAAAACATGCAAACCTTGCCAAGCAGTGGATGTCATTGTTGAAGCCTCCAGTGTCGACATTGAAGGCAGTAGTGTTCCAGATATTGGATGTCATAAAGGTGGCAAAGAAATATGGCAACAAGTTCCACGAACCATCATTTGCACCCCCAACCTCTTCCAAAATTGATCTCACCCACTCAGAATCATGATCACTAACAACATCAACACTGTTTGCCACTCTTCTCAACCTCCTAATTTCTTTCTTCTCAGGTATTGCATCAGGTAAATGCTTAACAACCCCAGCCAGTAATGAATGTATCAAAGGCGCACCTTCTTCAAGTGCAGCTCCGGCAGCTTCTGCTAGAAGGCAATCAAAAGCTATGGCTTGCCCTGCCTGAATACAGAACCCAACCACCGTGTCCATATCAATAATCTGCTTCATATTTGCCTCTCTTTCTATCCGGTCACCAGAATGCATGCTTCCAGCAACTGCCTCTAGCACCTCACGGTTAGCTCGCAATGACGTGTCAATGCAATTCAAAAGTGCAGCTGTGTGTTCTTTCATCATCCTGTCCAACCTGTCAACCCCGTAGCCACCAAAAATACGAACAAAGGCTTGCAATTCCCTGAGATCAGTGACTGATTCAGCAAAATATCCTCCAACAGGCCTTGTGCTCTTAAAACATCTGTGGAGTGGTGCAAACAGGACTCCAGCACCAGACATGTCCTTGACAATGTTTTCAATATACCAGTTGCATACAGCTTCAGACGCTGAGCCAGTATGTTGCTCTGCAGGTTTCTCAAACAAGTGAAGTGAAGAGACTGGGCCAGAAAAGGACTCTGTAAGTAGAACTTCTCTGATACCCTGCGTCAGGTCCATGCTGATGTGTTGCTCAGCTAGATGGACTATACTTATATGTCTACGAATCAGTGATTCTAGAACAGAAGGCCGTTGAAGATCATTATCAGTTTTCAGTACTGCAAGCAATCTCCTCCTGAAGTTCCCAAGGATGCAGTCTCTCATGTACTGCAGCTTAGCAGAAAGTGGTGTAAGAATACATATGTTATACTCAATATCCAATATGTGTTTGCGTGTGTGTAGTTATGATATACTTAACATTAGATAAAACTGCTGTCAAATGAATTGGTTCATAAATTAACAGGCATGCACCCAAATCTAAGTAGGGCCAGGCCCCTACTTTTCTGGTTTTTCTAGATTTCTAAAATTGACAGTCAGAATAGCAGATTTAAGGGACCTCTACATAGCTGTCATCCTCCCTCTTCTAGATGCAGCTCCTTGTCAATATTGGAATTTTGCAAAAACTCTCCCAGCCTGTCCTTTTCAGTGGGTCTAACACCCCGAACATTAATTACCGGATAATTAAGATTAGCGGTAGTTAGTCCGGGACCAAGCTTAAATAAATCACGGGTAAATTGCTTGAAGCAACTTGACCATGAAACTTGAGACCAAGACAGGCGAGTATACCGTCAATAAGAGGATTAATTAAACAATAAGTTTTCAGAATGTGATTTAAGGTCAAGGGCCGTAACTTGAGATCGAATTATGACTAGTGTTAATCAAGGGTTAACACACGAATAATTTTAAAAAATTATTGCACCAAATGCACTTGAGCAAGACTAATGATGCATGAATGAAGTATGCTTAATTAAGAAATATTACAAAAATCATAAAAAGACTTTTGTGAGATTTAATGCAAAGTTTAGGGGATTGAAAATACCCTAAAATGCAATATAATGCATAAAAAAGAAAATAAAAGGAATAAGTCAAAAAAGGCACCTACCAAGGCTTGAATCCTTGCACTTCACAAAAGTTAGATTCTAACCTCAAAAAAGAACACCAACTAGACTGTAACACTTTTGTACTAATACCATTTAAAAATGTATATATCCCATAAAATACATATATGCATCATGCAAACCTAGTTGGTGTTCATGCAAAAGATGTGTATGCGTGTGGTGTTCTACAAGCCAGCCAAAGTGTGCAACATGTTGTGTACAAAAGTGTATGCGTGTGGTGTTGTGTATGTGCATGTGGTGTATGCGTGTGGTGTACTACAAGTCAGCTGAAGTGTGAGAGAGAGGGAGAGAGAAAGAATGAGAAGAAGAAGAAGAAAGGGGCTGGATTCACATGCACTGCATGCATGGCCTAGGAATGGAAGCAAGGAAGTGAAGAGGAGCAGAAGATGACAAGAACAGTACTAGAGGAGCTGAGGAGAAAGGAGGCAGTTCTAGAGAGAGAAAATCAAGAAATGTAGGATTAATGGCCTTAAACAGGTTAGTTTTGATTCTTCTTAATCCATTTAAGTTTCTACGTGTATTAGAGTTTCTTTCACATAGATAAAGTGGCCAAACAATGAGAAAACCCAAAGCTGCCATTAATAGACTACCGAGAAAAACTGGGTCTGATTCTACTTAAACAAAAGCCCATTTGAGGCCTTGGACCTTAAACTAGATAGAAAATAGAAGCTAAGAAAACAAAGAGTAATCTAAAAGACTTAGAGATGAGAGAGATAAACCGAGTTGCAGGTTTCGGTTTTGAAACCGAGCCTCATGAAATCCACACCAAAACCTAATTTATGAATGGGGAATGAAACCCCATGTTGAGGCGGTCACAATAGAACAAACCCCATGGATTTTGGTGCAGAAATCAGAGTGTATCGAACGGATATTCAAAAAATTCCATGGGAGCCCAACAGAGCTATTGAGCTCGTTTCAACCTTCAAAACCAACGCCAAACCCTACATTGATGTTCTAGAAACACATTGGGATGAAAAACAGGAAGAATCGATGCTTAAAAACCCACGAAATAGGTTTAGAAATTTCTAGGGTTTCAGATGAACAGTAACGTCTCCTTGGGGGAGACGATGAACAATGACTGGATCAGGTCGGGTCCTGACCTGCTTAAAATGGATACTAACTTATTGGGTGTTGATGTCACAGTGGTGTCAGGCTAACACACTGGATCGAAGAGAACCGGTTGGTTCTTTATTTTTTTAACCGGTTCACTTAGAACCTAACCGAACCGGACGGTCTTTTTATATAATTTCCTCGAATTCTGTTTTAACCCAAAATTTTATAGAAATTGCAAAATGACCCCAAACAATTTTTGTTAATTATGGAAGGGCTGAAAAAAATAATTAAAAATTAATTTTTAAATCCTATTTTATTAGAAAAATTTACCAAAATGCCCTTAAGCCAAAAATAGGCCAAACAAAAGCCGATTAAAATGAAAAAAGAGTCTAACCCAATATTTTTGGGCATTTCGGACTCAATGGCAGAGTACAAGTTAGAAATTAGATCCCGAAATTATGAACGGACAAGCTTAAATAATTTTAATTGTGTCCTAATGCATTAATTAAGCTATCAATTAAACCCCGATGACTATGAAAGTACTTATCTTAACATTTTTCGACATTCCGGACTCAACAGTGGAGTTCGTTAAGTCAAATGAGATACCAAAAATATAGACACATAGAAATGTATAATTCCTAAACTGCCCTTAGTGTTGTAATTATACAACACTAATTAACTATTTTGAACGCTCTAAACCTAACGATAAGGTCAAACTGAGCATCCGGATACCCGAATGTGGTCCCGCATGAAAGTGTAAAATGACAAATACGCCCCTAAGACTCAATGAAGCTACTAGAAGAGTATAAGAAGTAAAGAAAAACTTATACCAACGTATATGGAAGTTTCTTAGTCTGAAAATGAACTCCATTGAGACAATTGAGTATCTAAAAACGAGTTATGAATGGTAAAATTACCGAACTACCCTTGAGGCTTAAGTAAGCAATCAAATGAACTTAGAAATTAAGAAAGAGATTGCCTTATAGTTAAGGGACCGCCTGGACTCAAAAATGAAGTCCGTTTAGGCAAATGACAAACCGAATGACAAAAGACATAAAAGGGTGAATGACCCAAACGCTCTAAAGGCTAAAGTAAGCTACACGATGAACTAAGAAGCATTAGGGACACTAATTAAAGACCATGAGGGAGTCCTAAACAGTAAGACTAAGTCCATAAGAGACTAAGAACACTAAGTAAGCAAATATTAAGCCGAGTATTATATTGACATAGTACCGATCTATTCTGAACCATGGTTAGGATCACCAGAAAGGAATAAGGATAAGGCAAGTGCCGAGGCACTTCGAGTAAATGAATAAAGGAATGACTGTGGACACTGGACCACAGGTGAGTAACCCTGAACCCTGAAGTGGAGAATTTTTCATTGATTACAATTCTTTTACTCTTTTCTTACGATTGCATGTCAAGCTTTACAATTTTATGCAAATGTTTTATTATCATGATAAAGTTTTGAATGGCATGCTTTATAAGTAGCATTCTTAAATTTCTTAATGCATGGATAACTATGAATGTTTTGTAAAGAATGTTTTTAGTATTACTGCCATATAGACCCTTGTCAGGGGATAAGAGCCGGCAAATCTTTAATGATTTATATAGCGAGGACTTCGCCGAGAGTTAGAATCCAAAAAGGAGCTATGTAAGCCCGGAGCTCCAAATTACATAGATGGTCACCAAGGTGACAATGATGGTCCTAAGGGACATACGCTATAAAGATATTTTGGCATGTGATACATAATTACTTTCCCTTACATTATTATGGAATGCATGATGAAATGATACCTTGTAAAACTAAACTGGCATGAACCCTTATGTAACAATGACAACATAACTTTAATGTTTTATGAAAAGAATGCCAGTAGATTCAAGTAAAGATTTCTTTAACTACTATCCATGAATGTTTTATAAAAGACATGAATGCTTTATGAAAAATATGAATAATTTATGAAAACCATGAAAGTTTTATGAAAGCTTTAAAGATTTATAAATGGGTTTCCAGAAATTCATAACAGGGGGCTGGAGTTACTCATGAGCTTTTCAATAAACTCACTGGGTTTTATCCTGTAGTTTCAGGAAGGATGAGGAGGTGACAAATGTAGATGCATGTAAGCCAGGATGAATATAGAGACTCTAGCTAGAAGAGGATAAGTATCCCAACTGTGGAGGTATCAATCCAGAAGTACAATTGTTAGAGTGATGTGATAGTTTAGAGAAGGAAATAACATGTATAATGTTATCACAGTTGTAATAGTTAGATATTCATGTGTAATGAACTTATAGGCTCATGTATTGTAACTCTAATGTAAATTTTTAGTTATGCTCTGTCAAGTAAGATTGCATTCAAGAAAATTTTTATTGACACAGATTTCCGCTACACGAATTGTATAACAGAATGCAATTTATTTGGACATGTTAAGAGGCCTTCGGGTAGACACATCATCAATATGCTGCAAAAGGATCGATGTATTGGCCAGGTGCCTATCTGACCAGTCCATTATCCTTAATCCGCATAGGGTGGGTCCTGGGATGTGACAGTGGGTACACTGAAACTACTAAAACACTTAAAATACAAAATTCAGAAAACCTTCTAGAGCTTTTTTCTCTCCAAGCCATCATCCTGTAGGATCCTAGTGCTTTAGGTAGTGAGGAGGGTTGATATGGTTTTCTTCTATGTATTTCTTTCTGATTTTATTTTTATTTTTCTGCTGAGTGGTTTTGTATGGTGTTTGGTTGTTCCCCTTGTATGTTGTGTGGGTTATGCCTTGGTGTTGAACTTTATTGCATGTGTTTTACTTCTTCAACAAATGCTTTACCCATCCAAAAAGAAAGAGAAAAAAACTACCTTCTTATAATCTGATATTTTATTTTAAATGGTTGTAACATTGAAAAATTACCACAAACTGATCTATAGACAATCTCGTCGCAATATAAATTGTACAATCATGATAGATGGTTGCATTGCATCGTAATGAAGCAAGAATTAATAATATAGTTTTGGCATTTGTTTTGATTTATCAAGTGTCACTAAGTTCTGATCTAAAATGAGGCAAGAGCAGTTGAGCAGCCCTAGTAATGTAAAATGACGAGAGTAGTTGAGCACCTCTAAATAAGACAGTGAATAAACTGTGGGTACTTGGTTTACCAAGCATTAGGCTTGCTACATGTAGGATTCTTATTGGTGATGAATTGGACCATATATTCATGCAGGAGCTTCGTCAGGTAATCATGTTGATTCCTTGATTAGAGCTTGTTAGAATTCTTATTTTTTTTAGTTTACTATTTTCTATTACTTTGTTTTATTTTGGGATATACCAGAATATTTTAGTAAGGGCAATATAGTAATCCTTCCATATAATTTAAATTGTATATACGATTGGAAGAGTGTAGGTTGAATAACATAATACAATGAGAGTTCTCTTATATTTTCTTTTCTTCTCTTTCTCTACACCCTAAATCTTTGCTTACTATGCCTTTCAACTTGGTATTAGTGCATCAATCAAGCCCCAAATTATCTCAAAAACACTATAGAGGACATTAGGAGACTAAACAATACCTGACGTCTTGCTAACGTTATCATAACGTCACTCTTTTTAGACAGCCGATCACCGGAGCTGGTCTCTTCAAGTTGGTTAGTATGGTAATTGTTTTGGAATTTCTGGAGGCCATCTAATAGGGCTTTTTAATTCTCGAATGTTTTTTTTTTTTTTCAATCTGTTGAATCACAACTTTTTTTGAGCTTTCATGCTTCAATCCTAACCTAAGGGGTGTGACTAGGCCTAGGGAGCTTGCTTGAAGAAGCCCATGGCCATTAGATGTGTTTTTGATTAAGAGAAGTGGCATATGATGGTCGGTTGCCATGTTTATGCATATTCGAGCGACTGGAAATGAAGTGCGACTGTGGACATCTTGTCTGTAAGACTGTAATACACTTGACTTCTATGTGATAGGGTGATTTATTTCAACTACTAGAGTAGGAAACTCTGGGTTATTGTTTTCGTGTATTTGGAATACACTGAACTGGATTACTATAAGAAACATGTCATATAAAGCTGTCATCTTTGATGTAATTCTTATATTCACTATTCACAGTAAGCTCTTAATCCTAAGAGAATAGTGGACTCAAGTTCTTAATAGGTGGTGACTTTGAGTTACCAATGAGTGAGGTCTCTTAGATTAACAGCTCGGTATCTTAGGAAATCATTGTTCAAGCTGTGAGAACACATATTCTCAAGATGGAATCTACACTCTCTAAATTAGAGAGTTGGATATCTCACCTATGTATTAATTCAATTGATTAATCACTAAAATCCGGATCCAATCTTTTCAATAAATTGTTTATTAAAATGTTAACTATTTTATAGTGATTAATAATTAGTAAATTAAGTTGTAAATATAATTAAGAATTGCTTTGACGGTATATAAGCCCAAATACTAATTATTGATATCCAAGTAGAGGGGCCCACTGTATATGTTTAGTGATTTTGGATTTTTCTTTATTTCATCAAATTAGAGTGCAATTCTAATTATTTAGTGGAATTAATTAGTCATTAATTAATTAAGAGTTAATTAGAAATTAATTGACTAATTTGAGCTAATTTGGTAGGACCCTAGATCCCTCATTTTGTCCTACTTTTGCAAACCCTTGTAAATATGTGATATAAGGGGGATAACTGCACACAAGCTTATATATTATTTTTCTGCAAGAGAGTAAAAGAGGAGCGCACACTTCTCTCTGGTGTACGACTTGCAAGAGGGAAAAGAGGAGAAAACCTATAATAAGAGAAAGAAGATTGCATCAATCTCTTCAAGACGGCTTCTTCAACAATCAAGATTATTAAGAACAAGAAGGAAGATTGCATCAATCTCTTCAAGAAGGTTTCTTCAACAATCAATATTATCAAGAACGAGGTATTTCTAACCCCTCTTTTCAAGATTGTATGATTCACGTAAAGAAAAAGATCCAAATAGATTTTTAAAATCACTTCCACTGTAGTTACGAATCCAACACCAACGTCCAGCTTCTCACAACCAAGAATATGGACATAGCTTGAAGACATGTATTTATTTTCACCTGCTACATTACCTCAGGAATCCTACTTATCACACATGTAACTGCCACGCAAGCACAACCCACTCCGTCTTCTATCTGCCATCAACATAAGTAATGCCAAAAAGGAGAAGGGGAGTAAAGGAGGAGAACCTCTACTGAACGCTGAAGGAAAGAAGCTTAGATACATCCAGCAATACCATTTTAAAAAAAATAAGATCACAAAACTAAAGAATGAACAGCACACCGTCCTCGGAAGTTACCATTTCATTAAGAGAACAGTATAGGAACTCAATGATGGCCAAAAAGACAACAGGTTCACACAACATATAACAGGTATCTACCTCTAACAGTGGTCTGCTACTGTGTCAAACACTCATAGAGAACAGAATTGGATAATCTTAGGGCTGTGGCTGAGTCAAGCCAAACTGAGCAGAGTGTAAGAGCTGTTCAAGCTCAAATCGACCTCCAATTGAGCTTAAAGGCCTTTTTCTCCCCTTTGAACATAGCTTGATGGAGGCTTGACAATTTTCGAGCAATTTAGTTTGCCTCATTAATATCACAATTTCTTTTAGTTAATTTAAAGAAATTGAAAAATTGATTCTTTTGATTTTAGGATTCAAGAATGAGAGAGAAGAATAGAAAGAAGAAAAAATTTCAAAGAGAGCATTAAAGATCTCTGCTCTCTTACATGTATTTATAATCATAAAGATATAAAAGTACAAAACTACCCTTCCAAATATTCTAACATAATCCAACGCTCCCCCACAAGTTGGTGCATAAATATCTCTTATGCCCAACTTTCAAACAATAGAATGAAATGACCCACTACCAAGCCCCTTTGTAAACACGTCAACTAGTTATTCCTCTAACTTCAAAAAGGGCATTCAAATCAAACCACTATGCAGCTTTTCATTAATGAAGTGTCTATCAATCTAAACATGTTTTGTTCAATCGTGATGTAGTAGATTGTGACCAATATTAACAACTGCCTTGTTATCACAATACAACCTCATAGGCCTTTCACCAACAATTCTCAGTGCTTCTAACAACATCTGAAGGCACATAAATTCATAGACTCCATGTGTCATAACTTGATACTCTGCTTCCGCACTAAATCTAGCAACTACCGGTTCCTTTTTGCTCCTCTAACTGATGAGATTGCCACCAACCAAGGATCAAAATTTGTTTCTTTTCCATCAAAACGACCGAAACATTTCCGTTTCTTAGTGAACCAAAATGAAATACTAGTAGAATACCGAAATTCACATGTTTCTATAGAAAGAAAATTGTTTCTGTGAAAACATACCAAAACTAGTGGAAACATACTGAAACAGTAGAAACATTTCTTTTGTATCGGCAATAATTGTAGAAATTGATAGAAAAAAAAAAAATATATCCATTTGTTTTTCAATGAAGGGGGAGGTTGAAAGATTAAGACCCCAAATTACAAAAAGATATTATACTTTTTTTTTCCAAAAACAGTAGACAAGGAAAAGTAGTAGTGGTGGAAATAAAATGTAGATAGACAATTTGTTTTAATACTTAGTTACTAACTATAATAGGTTTAAATAACTATTTGTTTTACTTATGATTGTATATGTAACTCTTGTCAATTGTCTAATTCGTTGATATTACATAGTATATATATATATATATATATATATCTATTATGTTATGGTATTGCTAGTTTTTAATTAGTAAAGAATTATTTGGTATTACTGACTAATTTACATTTACTTTTTTTTTTTAATTTCACCCTAGTATCTTCTTATGTGGATGGATATGTACCCTAAAACACATTCATATATTTTACTTTATGTTTCCAAGTGTTTCTACACATTTTAATTTTATTCATTGTTTCCACTATATTTCCAAAACGTTTCCAAAATGTTTCCGTTTTCTAGGTGGCCAAAACAGCACTACGAAACGAAATTTTGATCATTGCCTCCAACAAAGGTATAATAAACTTACGTAGATCGTCTATCAGCAAGAGAACCTGCCCAATCTACATTTGTATAAGCCTCTAACCTCATGTATTGATGATTTAAAAACAAAACCCCTCTACCAAGAGCAAACTTGAGATGTATCAAAATACAATAAATAGTCTCCAAATGAGGAATGTGAGGATCATGTAGGAACTGACTAGCAACTGCCACTACATAAGCTATGTTTGGTCGTGTGTTTGAGAGATAAATCAATCTTCTCACAAGTCTCTCTTCATCTACCATGTCGCCTCCATCACCACTAGTGCAATGATTAGCCTTAATAGGGGACTCTGCTAGTTTGCAACCTAACATTCTAGTCTCCTCAAGCAAATCAAGAATGTATTTCCGTTGACAGATAAAAATTCCCTTGTCTAACCGAGCTATTTCAATCCCTAGGAAGTAATGCAAATTTCCCAAATCTTTAATCTCAAATTAGCCTCAATAGGGGACTACGCTGGTTTGCAACCCAACATACCACACTCTTTGAGCAAATCAAGAATGTATTCTATTGAGAGAGAAAAATTCCCTTGTCTGACCGAGCTACTTCAATCTTGAGGAAGTAATGCAGATTTACCATAGGGGACTCTGCTTGATGGCACATGGAAGTTAATATGCTCTTCCCCACACTTAGGGTTAGCATGTCGAGCTCTAAAATACCTTCGTAAATCTGCTCTATCTAATCAATCACGAAGTTTGTGATCACTACAAACCTGCTACCCCATAATAGAATCCTGAGGTTTGCGATCACGAGGTTGAGGATGAGGCTTATGCTAGTACATCTCCTCCACTTTAATACCACTACAGTTCTCCCCCTGAAGCGATGATATAGAAGGATAATAGACTACAGACTCATGAAATGTAACATCCAACCTAATAAACACTTTTCAGGACGAAGAGTAATAACTTTATCCCTCTTGGAGTAAGCTTGATCCGAAAGCATTATGTTGTCTTCATCGGATACCCAACTACTCAAAAAGGGGTATTTGATGATCATGAACAAAACAAACAAAACCAAAGATACGTGGAGGAATAATGTGTTTACTAATAGGTACATGAAGCAACTCAAGCGGGGTTTTAAAGTCAACGACCTTCAAAGGCATCACCCCAAAATGACTTAGGAACACCAGTTGTGAACATTAGTGCTCAAAGTAGATGCCGAATTTTTCGTTTTGCAAGGCTCCTTTTATCCCCCTGGTCGTGTTTGGGCCACACTTCAGAAAGGCCCTACCAGTTGGTGTATCTACACAACTAGTCTAGTGAGGAATTCCATTGTTAGAAACATAAGATATGAACTCTGCAAAAAATATTTCGTTCCATTATCACTGCGAAGAATGCATATTTTGGCATCAATCTGAAGTACTAACCATCTTGTGAAAAGTTTGAAAACAAGAAAACACTTCACTTTTGTGACATAATAAATAAACCCATGTAACCCGAGAGTAATAGTCAATAAAAGTAACAAACTATCAATAGCCAAACATAGAAGCAATCCTAGAAGGTCCCCACACATCAGAGTGGATGACCACAAAAGGAGCAGTGTTTTTATTATTATTAATAGAATAAGAGTGTCATTTCTGTTCAGCAAACTCACAAGAATCACAAACAAAAGGAGTCTTATCATGCTATTTTGCTAAAAATGAAATTTTTTTTCTAATACACTAAAAGATGGATGCCTAAGACGCCGATGTCACTGATTTAATTTTTGAAGAGCATGACTCCCATCAGCTCGATAAGCTTGTTTGCACAAACGATGAATGAGTAGTCTCTAACAAATATTAAGCCACTATGTGGCTTACCATTGCCATTCATTCTCCTCGTCTCTAGACTAGTTCAGTGAAGCTAGATGGGATTAATTATTCAGCCTAGTCACAACCCTTTTGGCTTTCAGTTCAGTCAAGAGGGTTGTATGGGTATTTGATGGGAGCATGAAAACAGCCAAAACAAAATGATTTCGCTTATAATCAGTGGATTGCCTAGAATTTTTTGGTCATGTCATGGTTGCTTAATTTCATGCAACTACAGATTAGTCGAGGGTATCTTTTTCTTAATACATCCCATGCCATTTGACCATTGTAGCCTAGATTTATTTGTAGATTGGTAATGATGCACAAGTCTATAAATTACAGATAAAGGTTCATGAGACCAAGCAGAAAGACATAACTATTGCATTCTATAATGCAGAACGTAATTATCTATGGCAAGAGCTAGATTATTACCAAGAGTTTCAAACAGACTGTGCTAGTGATAGTGTTAAGTTTCAAAAATTGGTTTAAAAAGAGCAAGTGTATAAGTTCCTTGTTCGTCTCAACATAGAGTATTAGATTTGTGTTTAGGTGCTTGGTCGGGATCCCTTCCCCCCTTTGAGGCAAGCCTTTGCATGTGTCCCGGAAGAGGAAAGTAGGTGCAGTGTTATGCTTCGTAACTTGAGTCATGATCAATCTACCCTAACTACCTTTCCTAAGAGTCTAAGACATATATTGGTTTTGCTCCAACCCATGCGAATAGTAAAACATGCAATTCAGAGAAGATCATCTTAAACGTGACTATGTGGGAAGACATGACACACCAAGGATCATTGTTGGAAGCTTCATGGTTGACCTATTCGAGGAGCGGGTGATGGTTGTTTCTATTATGTTAGATCACATGCACATCTATCTAAGGCTTTTAATATTCAGACACCCTCCAACAATCGTGGTACTTCTCATTCTGTGGAAGAGATGTAAACTATCATGCGTTTGATGGCTCGTTTTGATACTTCAAATATCATAAAAAATACACCATAATTCTACACCGTAATTCTTAGAAAAAATGGGACAAATTAAACCACGTGTTTCCCTTTGTCAAATAACATGGTCGATGCTGACGTCAACATGCTGCCGACTCTTCCAGAAGTCCCCAAACGTTATATATTATCTACTCTTTGATCAATTTCTTTGATACTAAGTTGAAAGAATGATTCTTTTGATTTTAGGGTTCAAGAATGAGAGAAGAATAAAAAGAAAAAAAAAGTTTCAAAAAGAGTTAAGAGAGCATAAAGGTCTCTCCTCTCTTATATGTATTTATATTAATACAAAGATAAAAATACAAAACTACCCTTCCAAACAATCTAACATAATCCAACACTTTTAAAAACTTGTAATTGAATTTAGAATGTGACAAGTTAAATTACCAAAGCAAAAGGCTTATTGCATCAAATGGTGATGTTAGCTTGCAATTGTAACTCAAACAAATATATTCCTATTTTCTTTCGAACACTCTTTTTGACATCATAGATATGTTAACCATTAATGAAGATCTTCAGTAGGAAATAAATTTTTTTTTGATAGGTACTCATAAGTAAAAATTTAACAGTTGCACTTGCATAACACCATGGCCACATTGAAATGTATTCATGAGTTCAAGACAATCTTGGCCCTCTTTGGGCTCGATTGTTTATTAAACGAGGCTCAAAATCAGGTTCACGATTACTTTCTGAACGATATAAATGAGCTAGACCTAGCCCATTGCTGAGCAGAGGCCAAGTTTTTCATCAACAAATCAGTTCATTTGCTGTGCAAAGTATTCCACACAGTCAAATACTCGAGGATGACCCGAAATCCCACAAGGGTATGCAAAAGACTGAATCAAGTACATCAGAATTTTGAGAAGATATCTGCTGCAATACCTATTTATAATACAGCCTATCCACCATGTTTTTTTGTCATGGTACAAGATGAACTACAACCTTTTCAGTCAGCTGATACATATTGTTACTCAACATCAATGGCACATGGAACTTGTGAGTAAGGCCTTATTTTAGAAAAATAAAAAATACGAAAATAACGAGAAAGGCTTTATAGGTGGTTATAAGGTTTTAAATAACGGTAATGGTCTGAGTGACAGACATGGGGCATCACAGATGTAATGTATCGGACGTGACTACAAGAAAAATGATTTTATTTCATCGCACAATTCTTTCAAAATGTACTGATACACAAGTTTTATTCATAGAATTTTACATATTTAGGTTTTAACGATTTTTATTAAGTTTATAGGGATGATAACTCCGATAGTGTCGTGATTACAATCTTATCTCTACATAGTCGGTCCCAAACCCAAAGAAAGGAGGGTTGCATTAAGCTGCCACAAATGTTGACATTAGACTACCATAATGGACCGTTATGGCTACAAAATTCATTGAGAGCCTTATTGCAGCCCGTAACGGGCTCGGAAGGTGCCGATTTATGTATGCAGCAGACGATATTTAAAACCTTGGGTGGTTATAGTCAAGTTTAAGATTACTAAAACTACTAATGGAAAAAGATTTCAGTCATCTAATCCATATCATAATAGTTGATATGGGCTCAATACAAGAAGTGAAGTAGAAACCTAATACGATGAGGGATCAAGAAACTCTAAAGAACAACCAAAAAATATTTCTCCATTTACTTACTATTACCAGAACAGAGCTATGATTACACTTTCTTGTTTCCCAATTGACTTCACTTTCGATCAAGTGAGCTCTCAATGTAATTTCCCAATTACTTTATAACTATGCCTTTGGAACTTATAACCTGAAAATATAATAGATCTGACTTCAAGCATGCAGTTTTATTTATTCATTAAGTAGACGTGTAACAAATATATAACCAGTCCTACTTGATGCAAATGGAGAAAAAGAATTGAAACTAAATATTATTTCCAAATGAGTAACACTGATGAAATGCAGAGTATCAACAACTGCATCCAGGTGAGTGGTATTTGGGTAGGTCTAGGTTTCCAGCCAGTCCTATAATGAGTGACACTGATGAATATGAACAACCACATCCAGGTGAGTGGTATATGGGTAGGTCTAAGTTTCAAGCCAGTCCATGTGATAGGATGGTACATAATGACAGGCATGCCAAAAAAAAAAAAACAGTAAGAAAGAAAACAAGAAAAAAAGAGGTAATCAGGTCAAAATGGATTATGATAACAGTAGCTTTTTTTAAAGGAAAAAAAAAAGGTGAAACGGGCAAAGAAAGGAGAAGAGGGAAGTAGCACAAAAGGAAACACATCAGGAGGAACAACAATAAAAATAGAGAGGAAAATGAGATGCAAAAATAGAGTATCCAAAGAAACAGTAACTAACACTCTGAGGCCTGAGCTGTCACAGCAAGTTAGGTGCTAGAAGTCCACAAAAAAAAAAAAAATTAGCCTGCCTTACCTCCCTTAGAACAAAGACATGGTTTAGAACACATATAGGTTCCATGTCATTTAAAACTGAGCAAAGATTAGTCAACCTCTGCATTGCAGCTTCTAACCTGTCATTAACACAAAGCTAAGAAGACTATCATTTGTGCATTTCATAAACTCTCCAAGGAGAGAAAAAAAAAATGGGATATCTGGCATCAGATTAAATTCCTTACATTTTGATAGAACTATTATTTTCAGGATAGCTCTCATAACCCGGCAGATGAAAACCAGACATGCCTCTTGGGGATTTTGCTGAAGGAATTGGAAGTCTTGATGTCAAATTCATGAGAACAGCTGCCTGCTCTGGAAGAAGCTGAAATTTTGCATAGAATTAGTCTTATGAAGTATTACTACGACCTTCACTAATTCCTCGTGCTAACAGCATGACAAGTAGAAACCTGCATCTCCAGAGAGCCAAATCCTCCTTCAGAATCTAGTATATTGATCAACCCTTCCAATCCACCCATGATGGATTCAATAAGTGATTCAACATATAGAACTGCATCACGACCAATTTTAGTTACCTGTATCCAATGAAAGTAATTTAGAATGAGATCCAGTATGCAAAATATTAGATATGATAAATCCAATAAGAGTAGGAGCACACAAAGAGTTTGTGAAAGCCATCAGTGAAAAAAAAAAAACAGAAACATCTTTCTGTAAGTGTGTGTGTGTTAGAAATTAGAACAGCCAAGTAAGTCGATCAAACGTGAATATAGAGAGAAATCATATTCAAAAGATAAAATTTAATGAATAACATCTTTTTTTATTTGGAAGATTACATGACTACGACAGTGCAACTACCTTCCAAATCATACTCAAGCAAATCTGGTAGCAATTTAATAATGACTCCAACATTCTATTTTGCTAATAACATGATTTTCATTTATTAATGGAGATAATGGTAGCACTCCATGCTTCCAAGGCCCAAGCCTTCTTGTGGCACCTGTTAGACGATGTGGGGCCACTTGATACCTTCCATAATTAATTCTTGAATCATGTCAAGTCCTATTTTGTGCTTTCATTAAGTTTACATGCTGCTGGTTCATTTATATATATCTGTGCTACTTTTTAGGGGCCTAAGGTTTTTTTCTTTGTCAGATTTTCTAAGCACGGCCTAGTGGTATCCATGGGTGTTATTTTGCGTGATGTTATGTCATTGGATCTTTATAGATGGTTCTTCTCAACTGGTCTTCAATGGGTTCTATATATATAATTTTCAGATTTTCTAAACACAGACCTGGTGGTATCCATGGGTGTTATTTTGTGTGATGTTATGTCACTGGATCTTTATATGTGGTTTTCAACTGGTCTTCAATAGGTTCTATAAATCAAAGTTTTAAGTCTAGTTCAAGCAGGAGATGATTAGTAGCTTATATGTACACTTTCTTATTCAATATAGATCAGCTTAGAGAATGTTTTCAGAGTTTTTGAAACCTTTTGGGATTGTGTGATGAAATCCCAGCTCTACATGTGATGCCTATTGAATGTTATGAATGACTTCCAAATTTTTCTTCTTCAAGACTATGCACTTGTATTTATTTATTTATTTTTTTGATGAGTAGAAATTGTATTATAAAAAAGATGCCAAAGGAGGCATCAACCATGTTTAGCCAAAACAAACGTAAGCTACAAAAAGTTATCCTTACAACCTAATACAACTTAACTCTACCAAAAAACGTCTACAAAAGAATTCAGAGAAATGGGAAAGTCACCTGAAATCAGAAATCAAAAATTAAAAATTATCCAAAATCCACTTCTTCAACTTGTCTATAAGTAACTCCATCTCTTCAAAGTACGGCGATTCTGTTCCCCCAACTTCACATCACACAAAGGGGCGACTCACCAAGCTTGCAGATTCCTCTTTACAGGGTAAGCAGCCCTCCAGCAAGCCAAAAGGTCCTTGAACGACCTAGGCATAACCCAAGAAACTCCAAATGTAATTCACAGGCCACCAAGCAATGAAAAAGTAGATGGTAGTCTCTTCCACATTCTTTCACATGCAACACCAATTAAGAAGATCCCTACCCTTTCTCCCAAATTATCCAACATGAGAATTGCTTCCAAAGTTGTGGTCCACATAAAAAAGGCAACTTTCAAGCGGACATTTGACTTCCAAATGCCTATCCATGGAAAACCAGCCCCATCAAACCCACAAAGCAACTTATAATACAATCTAACCCCGAAACACCCATTTGGCCCCGGTCTCCATCGGATTGTGTCATCCCTATCAAGCACCATCTGATTTCCATATAACATAGCCAAAAGAGTCTTAACAGAAGGAAGCTCCCAATCCTAAAATGCCCTAATGAAAAGGGGGTTTCACACCACTGCATGCTCCAAGAATGAAACATAGTTTGCCACCCTTGCTTCTTTATCCGAAGCAATCCGAAATAAGTCTGGGAATCTGCACTTCTGTGAGCTATCTCCAGACCAAATATCATGCCAGAAGCTAATCCATTCCCCACCAAAAATCCAGCAGCGTGGTAAACTCATTCCAACCTTTTCCATATACCGACCCCATAAGCACATCTATCATCTAAAGTCCATCCCTGAACATCAATCCCATACTTCCCTTCCACGACTGTCCACCAAAGACAATCAGGTTCTATCGCAAACCTTCAAAACCACTTCCCAAGCAAATGTTTATTGAACTACTTTAAGGAACGCAGCCCCAGGCCTTCACCTTGAATTGGGGAGCACACCTAGTTCCAAAAGACAAGCAGATACCTTCCGAAACTGCTCCTCAAAAAATCTCGCTAAAGTTTTTCCAATCTCTCAGTTAAGCTGGAACAAAGAAGAGAGACATAAAATAATTAGTAAGACTAGAAAGTATGCTCTTAATACGAGTTAGCTTTTCACCTTTAGAAAGATATTGTTCCTTCCAACGTGCTAGTCACTTCCTCCATTCTTTCCACAATAGAGTCCCAAACTACTATAACTTTAGAAGTCTTCCCCAAAAGTAACTATCACTTCTCCATTCTCCATTCTTTCCAATCTCTCGGGCATGTTGTCTGTAATCCCAAACAACATGCCCGAGGTTACTTGCCAATAAGTCCACACTCCCACCATCCCAACCGGGACAACCTCTGATTTGGTTAAATTAATGCTAAAACCAAAGACTACAAATACATCTCAAATAACAAAGTTGATTCTCCAATGCTTCACAAAAAATAATTATATCATCTGCAAACAAAATGTAGAATATTGAAGTTGGACACCCTAGAGCAGTGCCAATCCCAGATCCCGAAAAAAACCACCTACAACTACCCTATCAATCACCTAACTCAAAACGACCTTTGAGTACCCCATTTACTAAGACTAAGAACCGAACTATAGAAAATCATCTTGCCATCCACTCGAGTAGGGAATCCAACCCCCCGGGGTGTTGTGCAGCACGCGTTCCCAAGCTTTGATTGTTTCATCCTTATTTCATTTTTTAGGGTTTGAGACTTATAAATTGTATATTTCTGGAAAAATAAGTGAGAAAGAGTGACATGAGTTTGTCTGTTTTTCATTAGATAAGAATTTTGTGAAACTCCCTTTTAATCTTCCTCTTTCTTAGTGAATTTCTTTATTGTGCTTTGCCCGATAGCCAAACCACGTATATCTTGTCTTCTCTTATGTAACTATTTATTTGTTTGGTGTTTTTCTCATTCATTTATTTGCTTGATTTCACAATTGTCCAAGACATGAAGCAAGAAACTCTAGCTAACACAGTCGTAGGCCTTTGTACATGCATCCAACTTAAAAATAATACCTGGAACAAGACTTTTCATCCTTGAGTCAACACATTCATTTGCTAAAGACCACATCAAGAGTTTGCCTACCCCAACAAAGGCATTATAAGGCAAAATCACCTTATCCAAGACCGTTTTCAAGCAAATAGCCAATGTTTTGGCCAAGAACATGTAAATGCTCCCTACGAAATTAATACAAAGTCCCTTAACTCCGAAGTTCCTCCCTTCTTAGGAATCAACACTATAAATGAAGCATTTAAGCTCCCTTTCAAATGTCCCATGCTCAAGGAAATAGTGCATCATAGGTACCACATCACCCCAAACAATCTCCCAATGAGTGGTGGCAAAAATCTATAGTCATGCCATTAGGGCTTGGGGCTTTATCACCATCACAACTCCTTAAAGCTACTAAAATTATGTCTTCATCGAAAGTTCTTTCCAATCATACCCGATGCTCCTCCTGAAAAGGACCCCACATCCAATGCCTCAATGAGAGGTGGGTGTCCATGTGACTCATAATACAAGTTCTCATAAAACTTTATTATGCCTTGTTTCATCCTCCTCTCATCGGTACAGTAGACCCCATCAATCAATAACCACCCAATGTGGTTCGATCTTCTATCAGCACTCTCCATACAATGTAAGAATCTCATGTTCGTGTTCGCTTCGTTAGGCCACAACGATCTCAACTTGTCTCCAACTGATCTCCATCAAAGTGTGCCCAACTTTGCTTTCCTCTCTTCGCTCCTTAATTTCTCCTCCCTTTTTAGTCCTCCTTAATTACCCCTCATTGATGTCTAGATCCTCAATATCTTGCAAAATCGTTGTTGCCTTCACCTCTACCTGCCCAAACACCTTCTTGTTACACTTTCTCAATCACATTTCAAAATGTTTAACTTCTTGGCCTAGATAAAACTCGGAGAACTCTCAACAACAGGCTTGCCACCACTCTTTTACCAAGTCATATAAGCCTTCCTACCTTTAGCCACAAATTCTCAAATCTAAATGGCCCTTTTCCATTCAAATCCCACCAATGAGAAATGTTCCTTTGGCTGAAATTAGAAATCTATCAAGATGAGACATGGAAGGAGAATCTCAACCATTCCCCATGTGAATCGCTTTCCTTCTAGTGGAATATCCATTAGCTCCTAAAAACTAATAAAATCCAAAAAATTCCACAATGCAGTAGAGATAACCAAAAATCCCAACCTTTTCATAGATATCTAATGACATTAAAATCTCTACCAATACACCACAGGACCCACCATAAAAGTCAAACATCTCCCATCTCCTCCCAAAAGTCCACTCTCCTTCAATCCACAACCGGCCAATAAACTCCCAAGAAAACCCACTGGAAGTTATACGTTGGAAAAAGAGACAAGAAATAAAGTTCATACCAATCTTCTCTCAAATCTTAATAACCACCCTCTTATCCCAAAACAAAAGAATCCCTCCCATATTACCCCTAGCTTTCAAAGCAACCCGTCCATGAACCTCCCATCCTTAACCCCTCTAAATATCTCCTTTCACATATCCCACCTCCAATGTCACAACATTGTCTTTATCACCTTTCTTCTGTCTGGGTCATTCATAACCCAAACATTCCATGAAATAATCCACATCTTCGCGGAGAAACTGAAATAGAGAGATAACCCCACTCCCCGCTCAGCCCCCCTTCTCCTTTCTCCAATTCTCAATTCCCTTTAGCCAATGACCCACCTTCTCTCCTTTGAGCTTCTAGTTTGGCTTACATATCCCATTTCTGATCAATACTTTCAAATAGTCTTTACTTTTCAGCTTCAAAACCTTCATAAGTCACCCCTAAAAAAGCACTGAAATCCTTTATCATCGTGATCATCCATTCAAAATCTTTTATACCTTTCATTTCAAGTATAACATAGTGATTATAGTTAAACCATTATGAGAGGCCCTTTGTTTAATGGGCGATAAAAACTTATGAGATCGACGATGTAGGTAAAGGAAGAGAGAAAAAAAATTCAGATCATGGAACAAGATCAAGTAGTGGTTTGAAAGGGTGCACGTGGAGGAAGAAGGTTTTAGATGGCTTTGTGCTCAACTAGAGGAGATGGAGGGGTGCAAGGATGGAAGAAATTCAAAACGGGTTTTCCATGATCACTACAAAAGCATAAGGGTGTTTCAAAGGACGAATGAGAGAAGGTGTTTTTTAGGGTGGATGAGTCTAATGGGAAGGCAAGATATCACATCTACATTCCTGAGTATGATAAGCGTGGGGGATAGGGGATGGTGGCAAGGCTATACATGTGATTAGTAGCACAAAAGAAGCAAGATGGTAATGATCAAACCTGGATATTGCGCAAGTGGAACAATAGCCGACGATGGTACTGACAGTGAAGAAAGGATCATAGGAGTTGTGTGGGAAAATGTTAGTGCATTACGACTCTTGTATAGAAAGAATTCAGTACTACCATAGGTTCTTGGTGGGGAGGATTGGTTGGAGAGATTGTTAAAAACCAAACGCAGGAAATTTGCAGAGGTAGGTTGATCGCCGATGGGAATCTCCATTAGGGGTAAGGGTGATAGAGATGTATGAAGAATGGTTTCTATTTGAGTTTACCTCTCGGGAAGAGGCTGAAAGAGTGTGGAGTAAGAAAACATAGGTCAACGACGACTAACCTCTGCACCTTGACTCGTGGGTAGTAGGGGGTGTTGCTCTAGACAATCAATGAAACGATTAGAGGCTTGGACCCATTTAGTGGATTTGCCAATCTTTCTGTGGTGTCCATAAATCTTCAAGGTGATTGGAGACTTTTGCGGTGGTTATAAGGGAATTGATGAGGACACAAAGTAGAGAAGGAATCTTCGGTGGGCGAGGCTATTGATGGAGACATCTGGGAAGGAAGTTCCCACAATGGTCAAGGTGGACGTGGGGTCATTGGGGTTGTTATCCCTATTTGGACAGAAAAATTGTTTTATTTTAATGCAAGTAGTGAAAGTCTAGAATTCCAAAGAAAGATGCTTTATTTTGTTGGTTAGCGGCTTGGCTGTGATTCATACTTTGGATAATTTAAAGAAAAGGGGCTTCCATCTCCCAAGTAGATGTTGTAGGTGCAAGAGGGAGGAGGAGACTATTGATCACTTCTTTATTCTAGTATGGAAAGGGACATTTGGAACATGGTGTTGATGCTTTTTGGTTATAGGTGGGTTATGCTGGCCTCCTTGATGAAGATGTTTTTAAGTTGGAGAGCTAGTAGAACGAGGAAAGAATTAAAGCGCATGTGGAGAATAGCACCTTTATGCCTTGTTTGGTGCATTTGGAGGGAGCGGAATCAGCATATTTTTAAAGGCAAAGAACTCTCTACTTGGAATCTAAAGGACTCTTTTTGCATCTGTGGTTTTTCTGGTGTAAAGAGGAATACTCTATGACATTAGATGATTTTCTTTCTTTTAGCATTGATTTTTGTAGCCCCTCCCTTTCTTTTGTATATGGGTGAGCCCCGCTCGGGATCCTTGTTAATAATACATCTTACACTTTACTGATAAAAAAAAATACATTTCATTTCAAGCATAATCTCCCTTGAGGCAGGAATTGTTCTATCACTTGAATCAATCAGAGTCAGGGGAGGGCAGTCTACTGGTTCCAGCACCCCTAACTCTCCCCACAAGACAGTCGAGTCATAACAAAGTCTGCTCCAGATCAGGCATCAATTCGAATCCACTCTGCACATTTTCAGAGTGCTGTTCCGCAATTGCCAAAGTCCTATTCCCCATCTCCTCCCCAAAGTTATCATCCATTGAAGCCAAGTGTCCCCAATACCTACCTGGAAGTCTTACTCCTCTCCCTCCAAGTTCTCATCGCTGATAGAAGTTGAAGACATGCTGAGTTGAGCATCTACTTCATCACCCCATGAGCTATTCCCAACTTCCTCCATTCACAACATCCCATAATCAGGCACTTTAGTGCAACTAGACGGTCCCACCACCCACACCCTTTGCCTGGCCTTGTTCTGATCTTCCTGAACTCGTGTTGACGACAGTTTCCAGCCATAAGAACTCTCTTCATTCTCCAGTTCTTTGTTCTGGACATGTACCTCACCATCAAGCCTTTCATATTCTTTACCTTGCTCGGCTAAGCCCTACCTTGGTGGGCTGGGCTTGTCCAATATGTGATTATTATCTGGCAATTCCGGATTATAGACTTCTAGGCTGGATCACCTCCATCTGTTGGGCTTGGCCCTCTTGGTTCCACAGAGCTTCCCCAAGGACTGCATCTAACTTGGATCTGACCTAGGAGTGTTGGACTGGCCCAGGACCTCATATCGACTCCCTGAGTTTGAATCTAGGCCTCTATCCCTTCTAAGCCCACTCCATCATATTGTGCCGGGCCTTGTTCTTAATTGCACCAGCCAGACCATTTTTGGGATCCCCATGAATCAGCCCATGTTCATTCTGTCACATGCTTCCTCCGTGCTATTTTTCTATTTTAAAAACTCCCCCAAGTGGCAAAGTCTGCTCTCACCACCTATTTAGCCTCTCTGTGGCCAAGATTGCACCAAGTGGCCCTACCCATTCAGCCACCCTACACCTACCCCCATGCCCTACCAGTGTGTGATCACAACACCCCACCATCATCTTGTTTCCAACCAACCTCCATCTCTGCAACTTCTTGCATTCTCCTCCTCCGATTCCCTTTAGCCCCCTCCCATGACCATTGCTGGTGGCAACTCCACCCTCCACGACCCAACTCCCACCATGGCAGACGCTGGTAATGGCTTTGTTAACTACACTTTTCAACACTAAAAACCTTGTTTTGACAAGTCCAATCACTCCAAACAAATATTTAACCCTAACAAACACAAAGAACAAAAGTTACGGTTGAGAGCTTGATATAGATTGTCGGCCCATTCTCTGAAGCTTAAGCTTTTAGACAAGTTAGTGGTTTAAGATGGTATCAGAGCATTGGTTGTGAGAAGTCTTGAGTTCAAGTCTATCCATTTGCACTTTTTCCCCGTTTGGTTTGTTTGGCAAAGTTGCATTCTATTCCGCTTCGTATTTGTCTATGATTTGTTTTGTCTCTCCATGTGCAAGTCCAAGGGTCGCACGTGAGAGGGAGTGTTGAGAGCTTAATGTACATTTTTAAACCACCAATTCATCTAAAAGCTTAAGCTTTTAGATGAATTGGTGGTTTAACTGTTACTATTCTGGTTTGCAATTAACAGCACGGATCTCTTTTCAATTCCCAAAACTCTACCAAAACAATCCTTAACCCTTTTTTACATTGAACCTTTGGTTTAACAGATATATTAATAGTGGTTAACTCTAAAGATCCTACATCTATCTTCATCCAGCATGAAAAATACTAATACATGTTGAAAATTTAAATGACCTGAGATGTCATAGTTCTAGAACCATGGAGAAAAAGAAAGTTGCCACGTTATGACATGTAGTTACCCAATTTGTATGAACAAGCAAGATTATCTAAATGAGAAATAAGTTGATTGAATACCTCTTCTGGAACAATTGCAGAAGCACATTCTGGAAAACTACTAGCAACACCAAGCCATGCACAGCAATGTTGAGGGCGCCCTTCAGGTCCAAACATGGTATTCCTGAAAACCTGTTTTACTAGTTCAGATCAAGACTAAGAATTTTATTTATTTGTTTATTTATTTTGTAATTTGCGATCCTAAGAGCTAGCGACAGTTGAGCCTTGTAAATCTTGTCACAGAAACAGAAAGCGAGAACTTACAGTGGTAAGATGCTGGTGATAGAAGTACAGCTTTTTCAAACTCCCATGTTTTGAAAGCTGAGATTCAAGTTCATCAACACATCTGCCTTGGCACAGACAAATCTCATTACATATATCTTTTTCACATTAATATGCATATATAAATCATTAATTGCAATTTTATTACAGGATGTTGAAGCTTACATGAATCAGAATAGTTCTATAATCTATCCCGATGATTAAATAATTTGATGCAGAATTAAGAAACTTATGCATAATTATCATCAACAATATTGGCGAGTAGGGAATGGTGTGTCCATAAACCTTTAGGATCCCAACTGGGGTGTGCAGGCTGCAGAGAGTCTTAAAACTATTTGCTTACCGAAGACGGATGAGCTGGTATGGAAGCAAAACTCCTCAGGATTTTGTAGCTAAAACTAATTTTGCATGCCAAATTGCAAAGCGTCAAACTCAAAAGACACGTTGAAAAATGGAGAACACGGCAGCACAGTAGATTTCAACCTGCCGCTTGGATCTCTTAGTTATCTTGCAGGACACTTTTATCATTCTTTGAATACAGAACTTCAATACCACAAACACACATGCTTCAGAGATTTCGAAACATTTAAGTTCCAATGTCCATGAGATGTACAAAATTTCTCCAACCAAAAGTTGGCGCCTTGGACGCCTGCCAATAAGACACTCATGTCTACACAAGTCTGAACACCAGTTTAGGCACCAACAAAAATGTCCACCCTTGTTTACTATGAATTGCTTGTGTTATGCCTTCTTGGAAATTGTTAACAAACCTATTATATGGTTCAATAGGGATTTTCTTATATTTCTTCTTATGAAGATGGGCTCTGGAGAGAAGTGGAGGAGGTGGATTTTGTCTTGTATATCTTTGGTCTCCTTTGTGGTGCTTGTCAATGGTTCTCCATTCGAGTTTTTTAGGTCTTCTCATGGTTTGAGGCAAGTAGATCCTCTCTCTCCTTTCCTTTTTGTGATTGTGATGGAAGCCTTGAGCAGGATGGTGGAGAGCGCTGTGTCGGGGGCATGTTGAGGGGTTTGGCTGTTGACGATGGAAGTGGAAGGAGAGTGGAAAGTACTCATCTTTTGTTTTCAGATAAAACATTAATTTTCTATGGTGCAGAGGACAGGAAATTATGGTACCTGAGGTGCATATTGATTTGTTTTGAAGCAGTCTTTGGCTTATTGGTGAATATGTAAAAAAAGTGAGATTAACCCAACGAGTGAAGTGAAAGGGGCAGACTATTTGTCCTGGGGTATTTTTTTTTTTTTTGATAAGTAAATGTAAGATATATATTAATAAAAGTGCCCAAGAAGGGCAACAAGGGCAAAAACCCCAAAACGCTTTACAAAGGTCTTAACAACCCCAAAAAATCTACAAAAAAAGAAACATTAACAGGGAAAGCCTCTCTGGCCCCAAAAAATAAAAATCACAAAAACGCGTTTTTGAAGAAGGGAGCGGAGAGCTCCTCATCTTCAAAGACACGGTGTTTCTTTCCCTCCAGATACACCACAACAAACAAATAGGGGCAAGCTTCCAAATTCTCTTTATCTCTGTTGAAGGATTGTACCCTGCCCAAGCCAATAGAAGATCCCTGACTGAGCCAGACATAACCCAGGAGACGCCGAAAAGAGCAAAGACTATGTTCCAACAGCTCCAAGAAACATGGCAATGGATGAGAAGATGATCCACCGTTTCCTCTTCCTTCTGACAGAGATAGCACTTACTAGCTAAGAGGAAACCTCGCTTCTTCAAATTATCCACTGTTAAGATGGCCTTCCAAGAGGCTTCCTAGGCAAAGGAGGCCTTAGGGGGGGCTTTTGAGTGCCATATGAGCTTCCAAGGGAAAAGAGAGCTAGGGTATTGCAAGGGCGGAACTTGGAAAATTATCAGAGGGGGGCTATAAAATATTTGGAGAAAACTTTAGTGGGAACTTTGGGTTGGGCAAAAATTTTGGGGTGAAGAATGAGAAAAATGATGGATAAAGATTAGGGTTGGGCTAAAATTTCAGAATGGGCTAATTTTGAATGGGCCAAAATTTTACATGTATAAAAAAATTTCTATAGTTTGTGTGTGTGTGTGTGGGGGGGGGGGGGGGGGGATGGCCAAGCCCCCAGTGTCCTCCCGCCCTTGGGGTATTGGGTGTGGAGCGGGCTCATTGCCGACACATATTTAGGTCTTCCATTAGGAGTGCCAATGCGATCTATATCTTTCGAAAGGAGGCTAGCAAGGTCGAAGAGACAATATATTTCGAAAGAAGGGAGACTCACTCTTATTAAGAGTACTTTGTCAAACCTACTGATGTATTACATGTCCCTTTTTCCGATGTCGGCTTCAGTAGAGAAGAAATTGGAAAAGCTTCAACGGGATTTTTTTTTCGGGAGAAAGGAGGATGAGAAGAAAACACACTTGTAGCTTGGGATAGGGTGAAGAGAAATGAAGGAGATGGCAGATTAGGTTTGAACAACTTGGAGATGTTTAACAAAGCTTTGTTAGGATGGGAGTAGTGGTTCGCGGAGGAACGACAAGCCTTACGGAGGAGGGTGGTTTCCGTTAAATAAGGGTGTGAAGAAGGGGGTTGGTTCACTAAAGAAGCTAGGGAGGCTTATGGGTGCAGGGTATGGAGAGCTAAATAGCAAAGGGAGGGAATCATTCTGGCAATTGGTATGGTTTGAACTTTGAAGTGTTAAAGGAGAGGGGGGGGGGGGGGGGGGGGGGGGGGGTTGGAGGTTGAGGGTGAAATTTTGTAAAGACTCGTGGTGTTGTGATAAGATTGTTAAAGTTCCCCTCTTTGTACAACATAGCTTCTAATAAGGAAGCTTTGGTTGCAGATTTCGTTACTTGGGTTTAGGGATAATCTTGTTTTGATGGAGTCATTGTTGTCAAAGGAATTCTTTTGATTGGGAATTGAGGGAGGTTGAGGAGTTGATGGGGGTGTTAAATAGGTGGACGGTAAGAGTGGGCAGAGACGATATGATGGTTTGGAAGGCGAAGAGCAGAAAGGAATTCACTGTTAGTTCTTTCTACAAGCATTTGATGGCAAGTAGGGAGGACACATTTCCATGGTAGTTAATTTGGAAATCTAGAATTCCGAAGAAAGCTGTGTTTTTTAGTTGGTCAGCGGCTTTGGGAGATATTCTCACTGTGGATAACCTTAAGTGAAGATGATTCCAAATTCCGAGTCAATGTTACATGTGCCAAAAAGATGAGAAACGGTTGATCATCTATTAGTTCATGGAAAGATGGCGAGAAATGCTTGGAATTCAGTTTTCCCTCTCTTTGGGTGTAGTTGGGTCATCTCAGCATCTATAAAAGATGTTTGTTGGGTTGGAGGTGTAGGCATTTAAGGAAGGATTTATGGCATGCATGGAAGATGGCTCCTTTATGCTTATCATGGTGTATATGGAGGGAGAGGAACAAACGGGCTTTTGAAGGAGTTGAGACACCTACTTGGCATTTTAAAGACAATTTTTTTGTGATTGTTTCCTTTTGGTACAAAAAAGAATATCCAATGTACTTCGATACGCTTATAGGTTTTTGGGGGGATCTAATGCTGTAATTTTGTTGCTGATCCCTTCTTTTTGTAACTATGGTTTGCCCTTCTCAAGCATCCTTCTTTAATGAAATATACAATACTGATGAAAATAAAATAAAATGTCCAGCAGCTTTAAGAATTTTTCCTTTTACTACAAGAATTTAAATTTCAAAAAATATTTTTCAGATGTTCCCTTAAAGTTTTACAACAATCTCCATAGAAGCAAAAAAAAAAAAAAAAAAAATTTTTGGTCAGCATTAGTCAATGAATTTTCAATTTTAAATTCGTCATTGTGGATAAATGTAAGCTATTAATTTCCCTCAAACTTCCAAGTAAAAAAAGCAGGGGGTATGAGAAGTTTATGCAAGAGTAAACTAATAATTAGTCATTGTGCCAAATCAAAGTTGAGAGAGCACCTGGACCAATTGTATGCAGCATTTCCTTCTGACAATAAGCCTTCCTTTCCAGTAGATACTGTAGCTTTCTCTAAATGTCTAATGTTTATAGATGATCGAGCAGAAGTAACAATCATCAACACCAATAACCAATCCTTGCGCAACTCCTGATCAAAAAACACATCTTTCATCCTCAGAAATATAACAACAGAAATAAGAAGAAGAACAAACCGTAACAATAACAGCAACATGTCATTTAAAGCAATCCAACTAAAGAGATATTGGAAAATCAGTTCAATATGCATTACAAGAAATAATATGTATGCCATGTAGACTATTGCTTTAAAAAGGAAAAAGAAGGCTAGAACTGTAAAATTTCCTTAGCTAAATAAAATACCATGAACTTAACCCACCAATCTTGAAAAATGGAAAAATAGAGCCACATATGCACCAATAGAAGCTAATAGTAGCAAGCAACAATCACATAATCTCATATCGAGATGCATATCATGAATATTTGGATTAAATTTAGTTGACTCTAAGGATAAACACCTGATGCACAATCTTGTTTTTACAATAATCAGCAGAATGCTAAATACTAAAATACATGTGCACAAGATGTGGTCGTTGACAGGACAGAATAAAAAAATACAAGCTCTTGAAATGGGTATTGCAAATGTATACTCCAGATCTACATCTTTTGCCCATAGGAAAAATGGATGTATATCCTTTGAGTAATGCATCATGTTACTCGATCTATTAATCATATAATATAGTGTATATATATATATATATATATATATATAAAACAAGTATCTGAAAGTTGACAGCTAAACCACATTCACCAATAATTCATCAGATACGTTTTTTAGAGGGATTTATGATAGCATACATTCTACAGAAGATATTTTTTGACCTATTTGAGAAGTGCATTAAATAAGGAACAATAGACCATGTAGTACTTTTACATATTAAGAATGCCCAATGGTTGCTACTGCACAAGCCTGAATGTCATAAATTTTGATAAAGGTCATTCCGCATAGTTTTGCATATTGCTATAAATATACTAGACTATTTTGATTGATTGGTATTTAAGAGTAAAAAAGGCAAGTAAATTAAGGGTAATACTCATATCAGTTATATTTATTAAACTGAGGAAGTGATGAAAGGACAGTTCAAGGCTGTTCCTTCTGTAGTTTTTGGAAAGAAGAGGTTCCCCTTATTTTCCTTGGAAGGAAATTTGGCACATAAAAGCCCATGCAAACAGGGCTTTCATTCAATGGCTTCTTGTGCTGGAGAAGATTTTGACTACTGATAATTTCAAAAAAGAGGAGTGAAGTCCTTTCGAATCGGTGCTATTCATGAAAGGGGGTTCCAGAGAATTAATCATCTCTTGATTTGTTGCCTGGTGGCTAGAGAGTTGTGCACTTTTTTTCATCTGTTTCATGTTAATTGGGTTATGCCAGATTAGCGAGTGAGGTGTTGAATGGATGGAAGGGGGAGAATGGGAAAGTTAGAGATGCACGGCAGGTGCCACTTTGTGGTTATGGTGTTGTATTTGGAAGGAACGTGATAAGCATTCTTTTGAAGGGGAGGAGATGCCTATCTGCAAATTAAAATATGTTCCTGTTTTTAGTTCCCTATTTTTTGTGGCTAATGGGGAAATGCTCAATTTTGGTCAATTCTTTTGTAGAGTTCAGTGCCAGATGAGTTTATAGTTTTTGTTTAGTTGCTTGTTATACAATTCATAGATATTTATAAATAAAAAAAATGTAATATTTATACAATTCATAGCCCACAATGTTCATCAAACCCTACAAGGTATTAAATGATATTTATAAAAAAAAAAATGTAATATTAAATGGTAGTTTTGCAATGAAAATTTGAGAAACCTAATTTTGATTATCTTGTATGCTTTGATGGCATAGTTCTCTTGGATTTGTTTCAATCTACTCATAGAAATATTCATTTTTCATTTTAATTCTTCCATCTTTTAATTTTGACATACTCAATATAAAAAATATATTTGATTCCTGTACTATAGTTTTCTTTTAAGTCGACACAATTAGGATTTATTGAGTATTCACTTGTACTTACCCTTGTTTTTTTTTTTTTTCGATTCTTGGATATTATATATGTTAAGAAAATGTCAATGGGAAATAATGTAGTCGTTTAAAAAAATGTTCCATGCTCAGCAAAATAAAAATCATGATCCAAAAATTTAATAAGTTACTAACGTGTTCTTCAAGAAATAAGAGTTGAAATCTACAGTCAACATGTTCCCCAACCACCCCCCCATGTTCCCCGGGTTCCCTAGAATAAGTTTCTGGCTCCACCCTTGCTCTGTGGCCAGCTTATGGCTCTTTAGTGAATTACTTTTATCTATAAAAGAAAAAAACCACTGAATTAGAATGTAAGTAGGGCAGACAATATTCAATTATATTATCTGGAGCCAGGGTTAAAAATTACAATTCCAAAAGGGCTAGAATTGCTGAGGTCTCAAGCCCACCTCATTGTATTGGGTTCCCCTTGCCAACATATGAGGTCTCTGTCTCAATGTCTAGGCATATATTCCAAGCGATTAACTCCAACAATCGGGATACCTAATCTAAATAGTCTATCTCTTTATATGTGTTTGTGTGTGCACGCATGCCCTCTCTATTTCTCTCTCAATCAAGATTTTTTGTATCCTTGCCCAATGCCTGGCAGCCATGTGTTTTCATCTTTCATTCTGCCCATAATCATTCTTAAGTTTGCTAGAGGATAAATCCAAGTTAGAGTTACAGTGAATTAGCATATGAATTGAGACTTATCACCATGTAGTCACCAAATGCCTTGCGGAATAACTTAATTCTTCAAAATGGAAGCAGGATTCGCAACTAAACCTTGAATTCACAGCGAGAAGCCCCTAAATATTCAACGATAGTGGTAGTTTAGTGAACAAGATTATGTTCACTGCCATCCTCCACTCATTAAGAAGTTGGTAAGTGATGACTGATCAAAATAACAAAGCATGATTCAATGTTCATCAAATTTAACAAATTTAAAAGATAAAGTAAAAAATAAAATTGGGTCAAGAATTCCAGTTCTATGCTCTACTTCTTTGAGCCATCCAAACAATGAAATTATAATTCTAGTGCAATCCCAATTCCACAAGAATGGAAATCTGAATTGCAATTAAAGGCTACAAACCACATTCTGTGTAAAGATTGGACCATCAGTAAAACATGTGCACTTATGCACAGCACACGGTAAGAGAAACTATTAAAAAAATTCCCTAGGTTTCTGACAATACCACTGATCTTTGCTGATATATAGGATATATTGTTGACCACCAGAATCATGGTCACCATAACTAATAAAGAATGGCTTTACGAGACTTCATACAATCACCATGATCTTTCAGATCAAATCAAGGATAAAGCGTCATATTAAAAGGAGAGAATTTTTTGAAAGGAATGTGAAAATGCTGACGACAAAATCCAATGCAGGTCAATGAGTAATCAGAAAACACGGGAAAGGTCATTTATGCATACCAGAAATCTCACGGGAGGTTTGTTATATTCAACCTTACATAAATAAAACGTGGTTTGCATAGAATTCTTACAGAGAGATCACATGTGATGGCAGAAACATTTTCACCCTGTGGTTTTGGTATGTTTTCAAGATGCTGAACAATTTGCTGGAAAAGCCCTTTTAAGGTTGCATCGAGGTCAAGGGCCACCATTCCTGGAGTACCGAGCAAAAATCGGATTCTACCAGCACAGGATGACAGATATGACAATGCATAGCCTCTAATTGCTGCATACATACATGAATACTCTTTTACTATATTGTTTCATAAAATTATTTACTGTAGCAACAAAACAATAAGCATGACATCAGGCAGCTGGACAGCAAATTTCGACAGATATGTAGCAAGATATGTAGTTGTGAACAAAATACAGCAGTAAATGTTATTCTCATGTCACACATTGATAGTAAGTTTGGTAGACTTCTCAAATCAAAAAATGCTACCTACCAAAAAGCAAAGGTATGAAAGGGGCAAAAGGTAGAATTCTTTTTTTTTTTATTGCATTAGACAAGCATATGGCAAGTTTAACTATCATACAAACTCCAAAATCATGGTATCTGCAAACATACAAGTGTGTGTGCGTGCACGTGTACATGTATATTGATCAATCATGTAGACAATATTAATTACTATTCACATTTCAAGGAATTATTATAGATATTTGCAGGTTAGCATCAAAATCTGATTTTATCATTGGAGATGCTGATGATAATATCAACCACAAGATGCAGTCTAGAGATCAATAATATTGACTCCATTTTTGGGATTAGATATAGGATATTTTTGAAATACAGAAAAATAACGTCAACAATAATAATGTGTATTGTTCCTTGAATTCTTTTCATTGTTGCATTCTCCCACTATGTGCTTAGTTGCTAAAATTTGTTAAAAAGCTAATGTAAACTTAAGCAAATCTGTGCATTTACTACAGAGGTTCTAGCAAAAAACTTAAGACTCGTATTTGATAGATATATTATCATAAGAAGAAAATAGCCGCTTACTGCAAAAATTAACTGCTTCTTTAGTCCTTTTCTTTTTTAGGGTAAGTTAATATTTAATTTATGATAAATAGATCAACACGTGTGGGTTTAATTTCAGTAAGATATTTCTACACAATATCTGTGCTAAAACATGACATTCAGCTATTTTAATGAACAGGCTCTTTATTATAATAGATACTAATTATACTTCTTTTTTAGCCAAATAATAACTTTGTAGAATACAAGGTCACATTCCACACAACACACCTCACTTCCAGCCACAAAGTGAGGTGTATTGGTTGCTTGGGACTCCCGTATAATCACAGGCGTTGAGCACAAAGTGGGTGATTTCTCCATCTCTTGCAAGTTTCGTTTGACTTCTAATTCCTTTGAGTGGGGTTTTTGTGGAGTCTACGGGCCTGTGATTGATAGTGCTAGAGGTTCTTTTTGGGAAGAGCTGCAGTCTATGATCTCCTCTTGGCAAGTCCCCTGGTGCATTGGGGGTGATTTCAATGTGGTGCGGTATCCGGATGAGAGGTCAGGTGGAGGCAAATTGACTTCGACAATGAGGGGTTTCAGTGAGTTCATTAATTCTCAAGGTCTGGTGGATCTTCAGCTAGAGGGGGGGAGGTTCACTTGGTCTAGAGGTGGGCATCAGTCGGCCATGTCTCGCTTAGATAGATTTTTGATTTCGAACAATTGGGAGGATGTCTTTTCTGGTATCTCCCAAAAGTGCCTCCCTCGGCCCTGTTCGGATCACCACCCCATTATGTTACATTGTGGGGGTTTTAGTGCCGGCAAAAGTCCTTTTAGATTCGAAAATATGTGGCTTGATTCGGAAGGTTTCGTGGATCTGGTGAGGAATTGGTGGAATTCCTATGTGGTGTCCGGGTCCCCTAGCTACTGCATTGCTAGAAAACTGAAGTTTCTCAAAGAAGATTTGAAAAAGTGGAACCGTGAAGTCTTTGGCTCAATTCAGGAAAGAAAGCAGATCCTGTTGAACAATCTGATGGAGCTGGACAGGGAGGAGCAATTGGGTACCCTCTCTGCTGAGAAAAGGAGTGAAAGAGAAGGTCTTAAAGGCCAGGTTGGGCAGATTCTCAAGATGGAGGAAATCTCTTGGAGGCAGAAATCTAGGGCCATTTGGCTTAAAGAGGGAGACCGCAACACAAAATTTTTCCATAGAACGGCGACTTCTCATTTCAGAGAGAATAAGATTTCCTCCATTGTCATTAATGATCATGTTCTTTCGGAGGAAGAGCCCATTAGAGGAGGTATTGTTGACTTCTTTTCCTCTCTTTACACAGAGCCGCACAGTTGGAGACCGGGGGTGGATGATATTTGTCTGGATAGGCTGAATGGGGATGCCTCCTCTAATTTGGAGATTGCCTTTTTCGGAAGAGGAGGTTGTGAAAGCCTTGGATGCTTGCAATGGGGATAAGGCTCCAGGCCCAGACGGGTTTTTCTATGGCTTTTTTTAAAAGATGCTGGGATGTTCTGAAGGTGGATATTATGACAGTCTTTGGGGCCTTCTACAGGGAGGGGGGCTTTGAGAGAAGCCTCAATGCCTCTTTCATTGCCCTCATTCCCAAAAAGGATGGTGCTTCTAACATCAAAGACTTCCGCCCTATTAGTCTTGTTAGCAGCGTTTACAAGCTGATTGCAAAGGTTCTTTCTCTAAGGATGAAGAAGATTATGGGTAGCATCATCTCTCCTAGTCAACATGCTTTTGTGGAGGGGCGGCAAATCCTGGATGCGGCTCTCATTGCCAACGAATGCATTGACTCTAGGACAAAGCAGAAAAGGAATGGGATTGTCTGCAAGCTTGATATTGAGAAGGCCTTTGATCACGTTAATTGGAGCTTCTTAATGCATATTATGGCTAAGATGGGTTTTGGGAGCAAGTGGAGGAAGTGGATACAGTCGTGTATATCTACAGTCTCTTTTTCGGTCCTCATCAACGGCTCCCCGGCAGGTTTCTTTCGATCTTCTAGAGGGCTGAGACAGGGAGACCCGTTATCCCCTTTTCTCTTTGTCATTGCTATGGAGACTCTGAGTCGTTTCTTATTCCGTGCTGAGGAGGTCGGCCTCATCAAAGGTTTCCATGTAGGGGACAGAAGGGGTGGTGGGGTCGTCATCTCCCATCTTTTGTTCGCAGACGACACCATTATTTTTTGTGATCCTACAGTGCGCCAACTGCGTTTTGTGCGTTGCATCCTTGTGTGCTTTGAAGCTGTGTCAGTTTTGCGGATCAATCTCACGAAAAGCAGCATTACTCCGATTGGTTCGATTCCAGGGATGGACTTGTTAGCCCGCACGTTAGGCTGCAGGGTGGTCTGCCTCCCCTTGGTGTACCTGGGCCTTCCGTTGGGCGCTTCTTCTCATTCCATTGGGGTATGGGATCCTGTAGTGGAAAGGTTTTTCAGCAAGCTGGCAGGGTCAACTCCTCTCTAAGGGAGGTAGGTTCACTCTTATCAAAAGTACACTGGCAAACCTTCCCACCTATTTTATGTCTCTTTCTCCCATTCCTGAAGTCGGCTTGTAGAAGGTTAGAAAAGATTCAAAGGGACTTTTTATGGGGTCATGAAGGGGAGCGTAGAAAGATTCATCTTGTGGCCTGGGATAAGATTAAGTAGCCCGCTCTCTCGGAGGGCTAGGGGTGAAAGACTTGGGCATCTTTAACATATCTCTCTTAGGGAAATGGTTATAGAGGTTTGGCGAGAGTAATGGGGAGCTTTGGAGAAAGGTTATTGTTGATAAGTATGGGTGTGGCATAGGAGGTTGGTGTTCAGGCAGAGTGGAGGGGCCTAGGGGGTGTAGTCCTTGGGGTTCCATTAGAGGTGACTGGAGGCCTTTCACTGCAAAGTGTAATTTTGTTATCGGGGATGGTGGCCGGGTTAGTTTCTGGGATGACGGGTGGAATGGAAATGAGCCTCTCAAGGTGAAATTCCCTACTTTATATAGTCTGGCTAGCAACAAAACGGCTCGGGTTTGCGAATACTTGGAGCGAGTTGGGAACAAGTTAGTTTGGACTCCTCGTTTTAGGAGAAACTTTTTCGACTGGGAGTTGGAAGAGGCGGGCTCCTTTCTCGGTCACATTTGTCATTACCGCGCTATGGAAGGGAGGGAGGATAAGAGGGTGTGGCTGCCGAATAACAAATCTTTTTCCGTCAACTCCTTCTACAAGAGGTTGTTCGATTTGGAAAGCCCTCCTTTCCCTTGGAAGCTCATTTGGCACTCTAGAGCCCCTCCTAAGGCTTCTTTTTTTGCCTGGGAAGCCTCTTGGAAAGCCATTTTAACTGCAGATAATTTGAAGAAGCGAGGTTTCTCTTTGGCTAGTAGGTGCTATTTGTGCCAGAAGGATGAGGAAACAGTGGATCACATCCTCCTCCATTGCCACGTTTCCTGGAGCTGTTGGAACATGGTTTTTGCTCTTTTTGGTGTCTCCTGGGTCTTGTCTGGCTCCGTCAGAGATCTTCTGTTGGCTTGGGCAGGGTGCAATCTTTCAGAAGAGAGAAGGAGAATTTGGAGACTGGCCCTATTTGCTTGTTGTGGTGTATTTGGCTTGAAAGAAACAAACGTGTCTTTGAAGATGAGGAGCTTTCCATTCCATTCCTCAAAGATGCGTTTTTGCGCCTTGTTATTTTTTTGGGTTAAAGAAGCTTTCCCCTGTTAATGCCTCTTCTTTTGTTGATTTTATGGGGTCGTTAAGACCTTTGTAATGCTTTCTTTGTAGGCTTTTTTGCCCTTTGTGCCCTCCTTGGGCCCTTTTTAATACAATATTCTTCGTTAATTATCAAAAAAAAAAATAACTTTGTAGAAAAGAACAAGGCCAAGGCCCAATACGACACATGTACACAATTGTCTCTGCACACTATTCAAGGCTAATCCAAAAACTCTTAAAGAAGGGTATTCAAAATTATGAAACAGTTGATGAAGTAAAAGAACTTCACATCACACAGGACCTAGATGACATCACTTTGGATTCAGAGATGGAAGCTTATCATTTGAAAAACATAACCTATTTCTTGCTTCCCAAGTACACTGCATCAAACACACAGGAGCTACTTTCCAGAAAAAGAAAAAGAAAAAAGAACTGGCCACGTTCTCTTACTATAATCCAACACCGAAAAAAGTCCAACACAGATCTAGGCATCATGTCAGCAACCCCTAGTAAGAAGAACAAAAAAGCCCACATCTTCCATACATAGGAGAATGAGGGAGAAGATTATCCATTTATTTTTTTCCCCCCATTTGGAAATGATAGACCAATTAGAAACTGTTAATCCAAATGTTATCTAGAATGCATAACAGGAATGAGAATACAGTACACCACATACTCTTAAGATGTTGTATAGTAGGGCTAAGCTTATATAAATACCAAAGTTGTAGTCTGTTCGGTAGTAGAAATCTCAAAGTGGTTTTCTTCAAAAGGAGTAAATAATCAAAATCAATATTATTTTCTTTTCGACATGTAATAAACAAAATCAAATAATCAATTTGATTAAAATGCATAAACATTTCATTTAGCTGTTAAAATTTCTTACATCAGAATTAAACACGCTAAATTTAAACTAAAAGTATCCTACATGCTGTCAACACTAGATGTGCTATGGCCTTTGCCTCTTATTCTTCTTCTGAAAGTAGAACTTTTTTTCTGATAAATCTCTTCTAAAAGGAAAACTAATGAAATAAATTAGAAGGAAGTTTTCTAGAATGCTAACTTCTCGTATTGTGAAATGGAAGGGTTTCAAAGGTGCAATCGAAATAGTTAATTTGCTAGGGTATTAGCATGTTCTGGCAAGTGTGGTCCATTCATACTTACACAGTGATACACTATCAAGCACTTATCTTTAGCCACATCCCAAAGGCAAAAAATCCACTTTTGAAGGAGCACATGGTCCCCCCAACTTATTACCCAAAAAACATCACCGTCCAGCCCTCTAAATTGTTCACAAAATTTTTGTAAGGAAAAAAAAAAAAAACTAAACTAAAATAACTTTTCTGTATGAATTCACTGTCATCTTCCATTATGATAAACTAATATACAAGTATTATGCTTAGTGTTAATTATTTAAATAAGTACCTTAAGGAAAGACACAAGAGGACGAGCAACATATGTACACAAGATGTAGACAATCGTACACAATCAATAAATAAACAATACTCCCATTTATCCCAAAAGAAAAAGAACCTAAACTCCCAAAGGAGTGTCGATTCACTGCTTACCAAATACCCCACCAAAGACAGAGTAGTTGTCTGCCAAAACAATTTCAACTTTCCTACCCTTGCTATATCCTATCTAACTATTCAGTGCCTCACCAAATGAACTAGGCATAATCCAATGCACTCCTAAATAAGAAAGAAGAATGCTTAGAGGTTTCTAGGCACCAGACAATGCATCAATAAGTGGCTCACTAACTCCCATCCCTTCTGCACATACAACACCAAACTTTAATATGGCGCCTTTTAATTAGGTTGTCAATGTTGAGGAATTATTCAAGAACAACCACTCAGTTAAAGAAGTCAACCCTTAAAGGGGCTTTACTAAGCCAATTCACCCTCCAAAGGAATCAGGATTCACGACTAGCTCCACACCACCCACCCCTCCCCTTCAATGTCTTCTATAATTGTAGAATTATTAGGTATCTGTCAGCCTTTATTAGAGGCTGATCTTTAGGAAATTTACAGCTAACAAATCAGTTGATTTGTTAGCTATTTTTGGTTCCACGATCCTAGGGGATTTGGGTAGCATGTTACTTAATTTTGTAGATAGTCTTTCCTATTTGACTGCTTTCCATTTTAAATAGGATATTCTATTTCAGTAGCTTGTAAATATCCCTAGTAATTAGATGAGAATTATCATCTATTTAAAGGGAATGTAATCTTTTTCATATGTCAGTGGAATATTCAGTTTTCTTCTCCACATTTCAACATGGTATCAGAGCATCCTCTGAACCCTAATTTTCCCATATGACCAAATACAATATGGCCACCGGGAGATGCGACTCCACCTCTTCAGTCTCAGACGTCACCACCAATTAGGAAGCCATGGTCTCAGGCAATAGTAGCAGTTCAGATAGCAGCCTCATACCCATTACAGGACACAAACTTAATGGGAATAACTATCTCCAATGGTCCCATTCCATGATGATGTTTATATGCGGAAAGGGAAAGGATGATTATCTCTCAGGAGTTGCAGCCCAACCAAGCAAGGATGATGCGAAATTCAAAACATGGAAATCGGAAAATAACATGGTCATGTCATGGCTCATTAAATCCATGACAAATGACATTGGATAAAATTTTCTTCTCTACGGAACAGCGAAGGAGATTTGGGAAGCTACCAAGGAAACGTATTCTAACAATGAGAATACATCTGAATTATTCGAGGTGGAAAGTGTTCTCCATGACTTACGCCAAGAAGATTTGACAGTGACCCAATACTTCAACACCCTCAACCGCTACTGGCAACAGCTGGACTTATTCGAGAAGCACAATTGGAGCTGTCCCGACGATGGAATCAGGTATAAACAAATTGTTGAAAAGAAAAGAATATACAAATTTCTGATTGGATTAAATAAAAATCTTGATGAAGTACGAGGAAGAATCCTAGGATCCAAACCACTGCTAAACATCTGAGAAGCGTTTTCAGAAGTTCGCCGAGAGGAGAGTCGAAAGAAGATAATGATGGGCCCTCAAGATTCTGCAACAAACCTGGAAAGTTCAGCCCTTGCGGTTCGAGGAAATCCATATAACAGCAGTGACAGTAGACTGAAGAAAGGGAGGCCGTGGTGTGACCATTGTCGACAGTCCTGGTCACACCAAGGACACCTGCTGGAAAATCCACGGTAAACCTGCAGATTGGAAACCTTCCCGCTTTGCCAAGGACGGGGAAATTTCGTCTCGGTAGATGAAAAACCGACAGCACCCGAGCCCAGTCTTTTCAGCAACGAGCAACTAGAATTATTGCAGAAAATGTTCAGCCAATCTTCAGCAGCCCCTACTACTGTGGTTGGTACTGATTCTTTGGCACACAAAGGTAATTTTTTAAGTGCTGTTAATCTTAAAAAGGAGAAGCTAGGTCCATGGATTATAGACTCAGGAGCATCGGACCATACTGACCGGAGATGGCAAAAATTTTTCTACTTATAGTCCCTGTTATGAAAATTTAACAATCAGGATAGCAAATGGTTCACTCTCAAAGGTGGCTGGTACAGGTTCTATTAAAATTTCATAGAACCTAACACTCAACTCAGTTCTATTAGTGCCAAATTTGGATTGCAATTTACTGTCTATTAGTAAACTCACTCGGGATCTCAATTGTGTTACTAAATATTTCCCAAATATGTCTGAATTTCAGGTCTTGGATTCGGGGAAGACAATTGGCAGTGCTAAGATGTGTTCGGGGCTCTATCTTCTCGAGTTTAATGATCCTCCTCAAGGAACAACTCACAAATCCGATTGTTTAGTGTCTAGAAGTCAAAGTTATTTTTCTGACATTCAGTTCTAATAATGATAGTGCAATTATGTTGTGGCACTATAGGTTAGGACATCCAAATTTCTTGTATCTCGAGAAACTCTTTCCTTCATTATTCAATAATAAAAATCCAAATGATTTTTAGTGTGAGATGTGTCAATTTTCAAAACATGTTCGCAACTCTAATCCCAACCAACCCTACAAAGCATCCCAACCCTTTTCAATGATTCTTAGTGATGTGTGGGGGCCATCTAGGATTAAGAATATTATTGGATCTCGCTGGTTTATATCTTTTATAGATGATCACACTAGACTTACCTGGATATTCCTCATGAAAGAAAAATCCGAGGCAGGTCAGATTTTCAAAAATTTTAACACCATGATCCAAACACAATTCCAAGCAAAAATACAGATTGTGAAAACTGATAATGCCAAAGAATATTTCAAATCCATTCTTGATGATTATCTCTTGAGTCAAGGTATAATACACCAAAGTTCCTGTGTCGACACTCCTCAGCAAAATGGAATTGCCGAAAGAAAAAACCGTCACCTACTAGATGTTGCCCGCTCCCTCATGTTCTCTACACATGTACCGAAACACTTTTGGGGTGATGCCATTCTCACTGCAGCCTACCTCATAAACAGGATGCCCTCTCACGTTCTCAAATTCCAAACTCCCTGTCAAACTCTACTTCAGTCCTTTCCCAATACTCGACTCATTTCCACTATTCCCTTCAAAGTATTCGGGTGCTTAGCTTTTGTTCATGTTCATAGTCAACACCGGGGTAAACTTGATCCGAGAGCCCTTAAGTGCATTTTTCTCAAGTACTCTCCAAACCAAAAGGGTACAAATGCTATTCACCAGCTACTAAAAGATATTATCGCTCCATGGATGTCACCTTTTTTGAGCAACAACCATATTACCCCACATCTGAAATTCAAGGGGAGATTACACACGAATTTCAGCTTTGGGATATTGAAGAGTTATCTCACCCTTCTTCTGATTCTGGTCCTTCTCACCTATCACAAAGTTCTAAATCTATTCCAACTATTGACTCCATTTCTCCTTCACATCCCTTCTTAGAATCTCTTGTGAAACATAAGCATTTGGACACTATTCAACCAACAAAAAATGATGAGTTGATTACCTATTCACAGAGGAGAAGGAACCAAAAGGAGATAGAACAACAAGCATCTCTTGAGCAAATCCAAGAGTCTGATCCGAGCCCTAGATCAACCGAAATACCACCAAGTAACTCTAATCCCGAGACTTCCCATAATGAGTTAACTAATGATGATAGTGATTGTCCTATTGCTGTGAGAAAAGGTGTGAGATCATGCACAAAACACCCAATATAAACTTTTGTGTCATATCAGGGGCTGTCATCGAATTTTAGATCTTTTGTTGCCAACCTCGACAAAATCCAAGTTCCTAATAACATACAAGAAGCTCTCGGTACACCTGAATGGAAGTCTGCTGTCTGGGAAGAAATCAGTGCACTAGAAAAGAATGGAACATGGGAGATCACAAAATTACCGACTGGAAAATATCGAGTAGGTTGCAAATGGATATTCACTGTGAAATACAATGAAGATGGAAGTGTTAACCGATTCAAAGCTTGGCTAGTAGCAAAGGGATTCACTCAATCATATGGAATCGACTACGAAGAGACATTTGCCCCTGTAGCCAAGTTAAATACAGTGCGGGTCCTCTTATCTTTGGCAGCAAATTTAGACTGGCCTCTTCACCAATTAGATGTCAAGAATGCCTTCCTCAATGGAGACCTAGCTGAAGAAGTCTACATGGAAATTCCTCCTGGATTCGAGACACAAGCTACACACAACAAAGTCTGCAAACTCAGAAGATCTTTATATGGGCTCAAGCAATCCCCAAGAGCCTGGTTCGAGAGATTCACAAAGGTAGTCAGGAAGTATGGCTATTCTCAATGTCAATCAGATCATACACTATTTGTTAAATACTCTCCTGAAGGAAAAATTTATATCCTCATTGTATATGTGGACGACATCATTCTAACGGGTGATTATGAGTAGAAAATGAGTAGTCTCAAAAGTCTTCTAGCTAAAGAATTCGAAATCAAGGACCTTGGGAATCTCAAATACTTCCTAGGCATGGAAGTGGCACGGTCAAGGAAGGGAATCTTTGTCTCCCAAAGGAAATATGTTCTAGATCTTTTGAAAGAGACTGGGATGCTCGAATGCAAGCCAGCAGATACTCCTATGAATTCAACAACCAAACTAGGAGCCAAGGAAGACAGTGCACCAGTGGATAAAGGAAGATATCAAAGACTAGTTGGAAAACTTATATATTTGTCTCACACCCGACCTAATATTGGCTTCTCTGTCAGTATGGTGAGTCAATTCATGAACAATCCCAATGAAGAACATATGAAGGCAGTTTATAGAATCCTACGATATCTGAAGCTAACACCAGGTAAAGGATTATTTTTTGAGAAGAATCAAAGAAGAGATATTGAAGTATTCAGTGATGCAGATTGGGCAGGATCAATACACGATCGAAGGTCAACTTCTAGGTACTGCACATATGTGTGGGGAAACCTAGTTACATGGCGAAGTAAGAAGCAATCAGTTGTGTCAAGAAGCAGTGCAGAAGCTGAATTCAGGGCAATGGCACGCGGCATCTATGAAGGAATATGGCTACGAAGGCTTCTAAAGGAATTAAAGATTTCAAGTGAAGAACCCATGAAGATGTTCTGTGACAATCAGTCAACCATCAACATTGTAAAGAATCCAGTGCATCATGATAGAACAAAACACGTGGAGATTGATCGACATTTCCTAAAAGAAAAAATAGAGGAAGGAATAATCAAGATGGTGTATGTGCCTACATGTCTCCAAACAGCCGATATCCTTACCAAGGCTCTGTCAAGAAAGAATTTTGATGATCTGAGTTCCAAGCAGGGCCTAATCAATATTTACAGCCCAACTTGAGGGGGAGTGTAGAATTATTAGATATCTGTCAGCCTTTATTAGACACTGATCTTTAGGAAATTTACAGCTAACAAATCAGTTGATTTGTTAGCTATTTTTGGTTCCACGATCCTAGGGGATTTGTGTAGCATGTTACTCAATTCTGTAGATAGTCTTTCCTATTTTACTGCTTTCCATTTTAAATAAGATATTCTATTTTCAATAGGTTGTAAATATCCCTAGTAATTAGATGAGAATTATCATCTATTTAAAGGGAATGTAATCTTTTTCATATGTCAGTGGAATATTTAGTTTTCTTCTCCACATTTCAACAATAATAAAACCAGACATCAACCATATGAACCCGCAAGACCTCCAACCTCAAGGGATAACAATCCAAAAAACTTAATAATAGCTTCCATCTCCAAGTCCTACCTATTGAAAATCAGGGGCTTCGAAATTGTTGTATATGGCAGACTTGTCGCAGGAACTATACTGTAACGGATGAGGCCTCAAAGGGTGAAAGTAACACCTTCGTCTCTTCAAAGATCAAATTCTAGCTAGTGAGACCTTGCTACCTGCTGCTAATGCATATTCTCAATTGTTGTGTTCATCTCTCAGACAAAGTTCCACTGTGACAAATTCTATCATAGTCTTCTACTTTGATTTCGAGCAATAGTGGTCGTGGATCCGGTCCTCTTGTTTCCCGTGGCAGTCACGGAAGTCGAGATTCGCGTGATGGTTCTAGCCATGGTGAACGTACTAGTAAGAAGTGTGATTATTGTGGTGAGACTAATCATATGGAACCTTACTATTGGGCAAAGCATGGCAAACCAAATTATGCACATCAGGTTGTTAATGGCACTCCACAACCACTAGTTATCATTTCCTCTGGATTGGCCATTCCCAGTTCTAATTCTCACAATGTACTCACTACTCAAGCAATGTTCAAATATTGCATTATGCTCTCCCTTCTTCATCCACTGCTACATTAGTTGATTCAGGTAATATTGCATGCGTGGCTCATTCGCATTCGTCTTAGGTCATTGACTCTAGCCCTAGCTCACCATATATCTAGTATACAATCTCTCTTTTCTAATTTAAATCCTATCAAACATCATATTTTATTAGCAGATGGATCTTCTCAACCTATTCTTGGAAGAGGTATCCTTCATCCAACTTCTTCCTTATCTTTACCCTCTAGTTATTATGTTCTAGACTTTCCTTTTAATTTGCTCTCTGTGAGATAGTTAACTAAAGCATTACATTATCTCATAACCTTTTATCCTACTTCTTGTGTTTTTCAAGACCTCGAGACAAACAAGATGATTGATTTGGGGCATGAGAAGGATGTCCTATATTATGTGGATCCTGTTGATTCTTCTTATCCATCATCTGCTTTGAGTGTTGTGGTTTTAGCGGTTTAGTGGCATTTTTATTTCGGTTATCCATCATTGAATAAACTCAAGTTAGTTATTCCTAATTTGGGCAATGTATCTAGTTTAGATTGTGATGTTTGTCAGTCGAGTAGGCATCATTTTAATTCCTTTTTGAGTAGTTCTACGCATCATTCTGAGTCTTCTGTTGTAGTCCACACAGATATATAGGTACCTTCCCATTCTTCTAGTTTAAATGATTTTAACTATTTTTTTTATATTTGTGAATGATTATTCTCGTATGATATGATTGCTTTTAATGAAAGAAAGGTCTGTTATCACTTTTTTTTTTTAAGTTCTATAATGAAAGCTTTGTTCAATTTGGTAAACGAATCAAAGTTATTCGTTTAGATAATGCACTTGAATATATAAAATCTATCACGAATTCAGTGTTCTTGCCCACTCTAGTGTTGAGATTGAGCATAGGGATATGGCTCATACTGTATCAGAGATGTTATGGCTTCATTCTCCCCTTCAGGATCTCGGTGTGAAGGTTTCTACTCCTATGCAACTACATTGTGACAATTAGGTTATACTTTCTTTATTGTTAATAATCTTGTCTTCCATGAACGTACCAAGCACATAAGGGTTGACTGTCACTTTGTTCGCGATTTGTTAACGAAGAAACAGATTGTTACATCATATGTTCATACAGATAATCAGCTTGGTGGTATTCTCAAAAAGCCTTTAGCTCAAGCTTCTTTTTTCCATTTGTCTTCCAAGCTAGGCATGTTTGATTTGTATGCTCTAGCTTGAGGAGTTAAAGATTACTATTATTTTTCCCTATATTTATTTTTTCAACATAAGGAACCTATTGTACTTTTATCTGATGTCAATGTTTATATACAAGGTGTAAGGGTTGAATAGATGTATGGTGCCTAAGCTTTGCTTGATCTTTCTCTCTTTTTCTTGTTACTTTCTTCTTTTCTCATCTAACCCTAATTTGTATATTATACAACCTAATTGTAAAGAAACTCGTGGGATATAAATGGGTGTTCACAATCAAGCAAAAAGGCAGATGGAACAATTGACAAGTACAAAGCAAGGTTGGTAGCAATGGGGTTCACTCACATATGGCATTGACTATCACGAGACATTTTCCCTTGTGGCTGAGATGAACTCTATTAGGGTCCTTTTATCATGTGCAGCCAACTTTGAACTGATATTGCATTAGCTAGACGTTAAGAAATGCATTTTTTTCACTGAGATTTTGAGTAAGTGTATATGGAGATCCCTCCAAGGTTCCTTTCCGAAACTGCTGAAGGAAAGGTATGCAGACTAAAAAATGCTCTGTATGGTTTGAAATAGTCACCAAGAGCCTAGTTTGATAGATTTCACATGGCCATGAAAGGGATTTGGATAAAGACAGAGTAATGGTGATCGCACTCTATTCATCAAAAGAAGGGATGACAAGATTACAGCTCTTTTGTGTTGATGACATAGTTATAACTGGCAATGATATAGAAGAGGTGAGCAAATTGAAGCCTCACTTGGTGAAACAATTTGAGATTAAGGACTCGGGGAATCTCCGCTACTTCCATGGTATTAATGTTGCTAGATCTGAAAAGGGTGTCGTCATTTTCCATAAAAAAATATATTATGGACTTCCTTAAAGAGATAGGTATGCATGGATGTAAACCAATAAACTCGCCTATTCTTTCATGTGGAGAAGGCAATCAAGTAGGGAAAGGGAGATTTCAAAGACTTGCCCTTGGAATTAAGGTTGCTAGATCTGATAAGGGTATTTTCACTTCCCACAGAAAATATGTTCTACATTTTCTTAAAGAGATAGGTATGGTGGGATGCAAACCAATAGACTCGCCTGTTGAGGCCAATCATTGTCTTTCATGTTAAGAAGGCAATTGAGTAGAGAAAGGGAGATTTCAAAGACTTTGAGGGAAAGCCAATATACCTTGTACAAACTTGTCCAGACATAGCTTATGTGGTTAGAATGGTCAGTTAGCTCATGCATAATCCTTACACTACTCATTTAGATGTTTATCAAATACTGAGATATTTGAAATATGCTCTAGCAAAGGGATTTTCGAATCATGGATATCTGGAACATAAAACCTTTACAAATGCAGATTAGTCATGTCCCGTTGATGACAGGCAACCCACTATAGGATATTGTACTCTCATAGGGGTTAATCTAGTTACATGAAGGACCAAGAAACAACTTGTGGTTGGGAGATCGAGTTGCAAAAATGAGTACCGATCTAGATGCATGGAGTTTGTAAGCTTATTTGCTTCCGAACTTGGCTAAGAAATCATGAATTTGTCTATAACAGGTCTATAGGACTATATTTGGACAACAAGTCTACTATCAATATTGGTGACAATTCTACACAACACAATCGAACAAAAAATTTAGAAGTTAACAGACATTTTGTTAAAGAGAAGCTAAATGAAGGCATGATTCTGCACTCTCTTTGTGATATAAGAAGACCAACTAGCTGATGTATTGTACTAAAGGGCCTAGCAGTAGGTTTTTCCATTAAGTTGTATGCAAGTTGGGCATGAGAGATATATATGCTCCAACTTAAGGAGAGTGTTAAAATATTTGGGTATTTATATTTAAGGGTGCTTTTGTAATTTCCCGATATTTAATGGTGTAAATACATGTTGACAAATCCCTATTTGATTCAGTTGACTCGGTAAACTAGAAATTTATTTCTCTTTAAAACTGAGATTGTACAGCCTGTAAACTTTGATTTTTTTTTTCTTTTATAACTTTTTTTAATTAGGCCCTAATCTCTAGAGATTGTTTCTTGATTTCATGTAGATTTAGTTTCCTAAGATAGTGGTCATTGTACTCTATATATTTTGTATTTTTTCCTCAATTAAGATATTTGTCTATATGGTATCAGAGCCCTAGCTTTTCTTCTGCTCCCATTTCTTCTTCTATATTGGGAATGTTTTTTTTTTTGCACAGCCTTCATTGTTGATTGTAGAATACCTCTTGACCTTCATTGCTTGTAATCCCTGACCTTCTATTGTCTTCAAATACTTAAATCTCTGCCCCAAAAAATCTCACAATGTCTGTCACATCCGAAACCACTGTTCCAACCAGCACCGAGTCAAGCCAATCTGTCCTAGACCTCACATGGTGAATATCAGAACCTACAACCATCATACCGACTCAATGGAAGAAATTATCTGGTATGGTTTCAATGGGTAAGGACGTATTTGAAGGGTAAGGACTACTCAGCCACTTGATAGGTCCTGTGCCGAGTCAAGATGATCCAAAGTTCGAGGCTTGGGACATGGAAGACGCCTCAATTATGTCATGGCTCTAGAATTCGATGCAACTAGAAATAAGTGGAACCTGCATGTTTTTTACAACTGCCAAAGAAATATGGGACACCGTGAAGCAGTCCTACTCCAAAGTTAAGGATTCAGCCTTGGTTTATGAAACTAAAACCAAGATTCACTCAACAAAACAAGGTACAAAGTCTGTTACCGAGTACTATAACACTTTGAAAGGCTTATGGCTTGAACTTGATTACTATCAAAACATTAAGATGAAGTACAGTGATGATGCCACTATGATGTTAAAATTTGTGGAAAGTGAAAGAATTTATGAGTTCTTGGCTAGACTCAATGTGCTTGGAAAAGAAGTTTTACCTCTTTTGAATGAGGTATTTTCTGTCATACACGCTAAAGAGGGAAGGAGAACTGTGATGTTGGACACTCCTACTGATGAAGGATCTGCCTTGGCCGTGGTTAAGCCACCATCTCCAAACAAATTCAAAGGCCTGAACTCAAACAATGAGAACAAAGGAGAAATGTACAAGCCACGAATCAACAAGGAGGACCTTTGGTGCAACTATTGCAAGAAACCAAGGCACACTAAGGAGATGTGCTGGAAATTGAAGGGAAAAACATCATTTGGCAAAAACAACACCATCCAACAGCGATATGCTCCATGGGGCAGCCAAGAAAATGTTGCCCTTGTTGATGATAAACCTATCCAAGACTCAACTAGTAGCAGCTCGGAGATGGGAGATGGGTGAACTAAATAACGAGGAAATTGAGAAACTCCGGAGCATCCTCACTTCACTTGACAAACCGGTTGGCTCATGTTCATTGGCACACTCAGGTAAGTATTCCTTATCTCAAGCCCTTAGTGTCTCAAAAGGATTGTACTTTGCATGAAACCTGGGTACTAGACTCAGGTGTCACAGACCACATGACCAACTCTTCACACCGTTTCACAACATCTACCCCATGCCCTGGAAACCAAAAAATCCGTGTTGTTGATGGAACTCTTGCATCTGTGGTAGGAAAAGGAACCATCAATCTTACACCTTCTCTTGCTTTGAAATCTGTTCTTCATGTGCCTAAACTTTCTGTAAATCTTTTGTCTATACATCAGATTACAAAAGACCTAAACTGTAAAGTGACATTTTTTCCCAATCATTGTGTCTTTCAGGAACCGGTTATGGGGAGGACGATTGGGCTTGCTAAAGAGAAGGAATGACTCTACTTTCTAGATACCCGTGGTGGCAATGGCAGTGGCCGTCTATCTTTATCTCATTTCTCAGAAAAATTCTCACCAAATAAAGCATAAATTTGGCTTCATCACTATCGTTTAGGGCATCCTTCTTTCTTTGTATTAAAGACTATGTTTCCTGTTTTATTTCATAATTTGGATGCTAAGTTTTTTCATTGTGAAGTATGTCAGTTTGCCAAACATCATCATGTCTCATTTCCATTGAGTGATAATAAATCTTTATATCCTTTCTCTTTGATTCATACTGATGTGTGGGGGCCTTCTAGGATTCCAAATATTACTGGAGCTCGTTGTTTTATTTCTTTCGTTGATGACTGTAGTCGTGTTACTTGGTTGTTTCTTATGAAAAACAAATCTGGCGTTAGTTCTGTATTCCCTATGTTTCTTAAAATGATTCAAAATCAGTTTGGTGTTCGGATTAAAAATATTAGATCAGACAACAGGAAAGAATACTTTAACTAGTTTCTGTCACCATTTTTCCAAAGAGAAGGGATAATACACCAATCATCATGTACAAATACTCCATAATAGAACGGGATTGTAGAACGAAAAAACTGCCATCTTCTTGAAACAACCCGAGCCCTTTTATTTGAGAAACAAGTGCCTAAATCCTATTGGGGGGAAGTCGTGTTGACTATAGCTCATCGCATAAACCGTCTACCTTCAAGAGTATTGGGCAATAAAACTCCAGTTAGTGTCCTTTCACAATTCTATCCTGAATTCAATAAGTCTACCCAATTACCACCAAGAATATTCGATTGTATCTCCTATGTTCACATTCATGCACAAAACCGGGGTAAATTGGATCCTAAAGCCCTTAAATGTGTCTTCCTTGGTTATTCCTCAACCAAAAAGGGGTATAAATGCTATCATTCCAATTCAAAAAAATTCTCTATCTCTAAAGATATTACCTTCGCTGAAAACAAGTCCTTCTTTGGTGAAACTTATCTGCAGGGGGAGCATTTATCAGAAGATAAGTTTAATTTCAGTCTCGATTTTGATAATCTTGACATTTTAGCTCCTAAAACACTCATTCCTTCTACTGGTTCATTTTCTCTAGCAGAAACATCTGGTTCTCTTTCTCCAGCAGAAACATACTTGCTCCAGCTGAAACTGAAAAAACTCTTGATGAGAAAGCAAGTAGTGATTGGTACTACCTTGCCATTACAAGTGTATTCAAGAAGAAAAAAGTCTGAACTTGAGCTGGTGCAAGCCCAAGAAGCCGAACCTATAACAGGTACTGAAAATCTTTCTCCATCTGAAAATCCTCTTTTTACAGATCTTGATATACCAATTGCCCTTAGGAAAGAAGCAATTCTCACAGATTTGCACACCATTAAAATTCCACAAACAATCCAAGAGGCATTTAGGGATGAGAAATGGAAAAAAGCCATGAGTGAAGAAATGAGAGCTCTAGAAAAAAATAAGACATGGGATGTAGTTGAGTTACCAAAAGGGAAGAAACTAGTAGGGTGTAAATGGGTGTTTACTGTGAAGTATAAAGCTGATAGAACCTTGGAGAGATATAAAGCTGGACTTGTGGCCAAAGGCTACACTCAGACATATAGAGTAGACTATCAGGAGACATTTGCCCCAGTTGCTAAAATGAACACTATTAGAGTACTATTATCTTTAGTAGCTAACCTTGGGTGGTCCTTATAGCAATTTGATGTTAAGAATGCGTTTTTGCATGATGATTTAGAGGAAGAAGTCTACATGGAGGCACCTCCAGGGTTTCACTGAAAACTTTAGAGACAACAATCTGTGTAGGTTAAAGAAAGCCCTATATGGGTCAAAACAATCCCCTAGAGCATGGTTTGGGAGATTTACCAATGCAATGAAGAACATGGATTTCAAGCAGAGCCAAGGTGACCCATACACTCTTCATCAAACGATCAAAAATTGGTAAAATTACAGTCTTGATTGTTTATGTAGATGACATTATTGTAACTGTAGATGACTTCGGAGAAATTGAGAAACTCAGGAAGTAGTTGGCCAAAGAATTTGAAATAAAAGAATTGAGAAAACTGAAATATTTCTTGGGAATTAAAGTAGCATACTCTAGAAATGGCATCTTTATTTCCCAACAAAAATATATCGTTGATCTCTTTAAGGAAACAGGTATGCTTGGCTGTAAGCCCTCAGACACTCCTATTGAGCAGAATCACAAACTAGGAGAAGTTGCAAATGACATGATGGTAGATATGGGGAGATATCAAAGGTTAGTTGGGAAACTCATTTACTTGTCCCACACAAGACCCGACATTGCCTATGCCGTGAGTGTAATCAGCCAGTTCATGCACTCTCCGAAGGATTCCCACTTGGAAGTTGTTCACCGAATCCTACAATGCTTGAAATCTACTACTGGGAAAGGCATCCTCTTCAAGAATAATAGGAAACTAAGTCTAGAAGCCTACACGGACGTAGATTGGGCTAGATCGGTAGTGAACCGCAGGTCAACATCTGGTTATTCTACCTTCTTAGGAGGAAATTTGGTGAATTGGAGAAACAAAAAACAGGCCATGGTGGCTAGATCAAGCGCTAAGGCAGAATTCAGAGCTATGACACATGGAATTTGTGAACTCTTGTGGCTAAAGATTATCTTGGAAGATTTAGGAGTCAAGTGGAAAGGAAGCATGAAGTTGTACTGCAACAACAAGTCAGCAATCAATATAGCTCACGATCCAGTACAACATGATCGTACAAAACACGTGGAAGTAGATCAACACTTCATCAAAGAGAACCTGGATAGTGGCTTAATTTGTACTCCCTATGTCTCAACGAATGGGCAACTTGTGGATATCCTCACAAAAGGAATATCGAGTCACTCATTTCTACATAATATAAGTAAGTTGGGAATGGACAACATCTATTCACCAGCTTGAGGGCGAGTGTTGACAAATCCCTATTTGATTTGGTTGACTCTGTAAACAATGAATTTATTTCCCTTTAAAACTGAGATTGTATAACCTATAAACTTTGATTTTTTTTTTCTTTTATAACTGTTGTTAATTAGGCCCTAATCTCTAGAGATTGTTTCCTAATTTCAAGTAGATTTAGTTTCCGAAAATAGTGGCCATTGTACTCTATATATTTTGTATTTTTTCCTCAGTTAAAATATAAGAAAGATATTTGTCTATAATACATAAGGTGTAGATATGAGAATCAACTCATTCTACTCTATCGTGAAAATGTTCTCTCTTCTTCTTCTCATCTTTTTTCTTCATGAACCCTAAATTGCATCCTTTATATATTTCACCTGAGTTGCAGGGAAATAGTCCATTTCTCTTCATTTTTGTTAGATTTGTTAGGAGAGTTGAATTGTAATGATGGTCCCTTGTAGCTCTCGATGTTTTTTGGATGTTCATGGGTTGCAACCCTTTTGCGCTTCTATTTATAATATTATTCCTTATAACCAAAAAAAAAAAATTACTTATCAACAATACCCTAAAGTACCCCCATTTTGAGGGCATGTTGCAAAAAAAAAGCCTTGACAACAACAATTCTGTAAATGAACTACTTTCTTTTTTACCATGACCTGATTCCGTTAATTAACCATGACCTAAAGGACCCCCACTCTGTTTTATTACCATGACCTAATTCTGTTAATGAACTACTTTTTTTTAAATTCTATTAATGAACTAATTAAAAAATCAATAGGACTTCAAAGTCAAGAAAATGAGTAAAACCACTAGTACTAACTCAAAAGGAACAAAAGCAACGCATTCCAGTATATTTCACATTTTTTCTCATGGCAGATTTAGTTCTAATGGCTAAGAGCTACAGAGTTGATGAAATATTTCCGATGATAAGTGAATCATCATCATATCTTAACTATTGCAAGAAACTGTTGACTTCAGACTCAACCTAACCTGCAATATACTTGCGTACTAGGCAGCAAAGACAATCCATTCCATCCAATAAGAACCCAATAGTTGGATCACTTGGATCCTGCAACCAAAATTAAACCATTGCAGTCAAGCACTTCATTGTGGGCCAACAAGCCAAACACCAAAAGAATTTCATGAGCAATCTACATCATTAGCAGCTTTAATTGATATGAGGAATAAAATTTTGACTTACTATTTCTACTGACACCATTCGAGCAGCTTTAGATTTTGATGATGCAATTCCCACATGTTGGAAGTACCACATAACCTCACACTGAGCCAAAGCCAATGCAGAGAATACCATCTGTAGGAACCACAGAATCATGACAGAAATTACCTCCTATCTAGAAGAATTGCAAATTTTCAAGTAGATCGACCTTTTCAGAAATTGTGTACTATGTCTTTGTCATTTTTAAAGAAATAACAATGCATGACTTATAAATATAAATATATATATATAGACATACAGAGTACAGAAACATTGTAACACTAAAATACACGAGTGCATATGTGTACGTGTGTGTGTAGTGTGACCCTAGCATTATTGATTGATAATGCATCCTTTTGGGGATTCTAGCATCAACAATTGATGAATGCAATTCCAACATTTCATTATTCACATTTTTAGTCCACCACTAATCTCAAATAGGCTCCTCAAACCTGCATCAAAAATTCAATCAGGCACTTTTATCAAGAAGATTTAAGACTAGCAAGCATAATCATGCCATGTTCACTCAGTCTTCCGCTGACAACATTACCATTTTACCTCCATACGTTGATGACATGATTATTACATGGTACGTTCCTCATTGTATCCAGCCTATTAAAAAGTATGTACAGAGACTAAAGGCTCAATCTGAGTTGAATGATCTCAGCTTCTGATGATGTTTGTTTTAAGATGGCCTAATGTCCATGTGGTTGTTCACTGGTTCCAGCCTAATGGGTTTGAAAAGCAAGAAGGAAGATATTAAATCTCATTCTGGTTTTGAAACGAGTATGGAACCAAGGTGTCATGGACCAAGCTTGTCCAGCACCAGCCACGTGCACAGCCATTGGTAGCACAATGTAGGTTGTAGGCCAGTTGCAGCATTATTTGTAGCTCCATGGGCTTTGTATTGCTTTTTAAAAGGTTACAAGAGGTTCCAGTTTGACATTGGCTAAAATACTATACCAAAGAGGGTCGCTCAGGAAAGATCGAGTCTCCACTGCAAGAATAGCTTTGTACTTGCCTTCTACTTTGCCGTTATAATTGTACTACAGTTGCTTGTCGCCTATCAGTAATTAGAAATGTTGCCTATGAATTGTGCCGTGTTGCTTGCATTTCTGACTTTGTCACGTGTGTACGGCTATGAGGTAGATTAAGCAGGATCTTTTGTAGTGCCCTAGACAAGGGGCACATGACCCTTCACTTGTGTCTATCCATCCTAACAGTGAGCGCAGCCACTAATGCTGCTGAAATTGTTTGATACCTGTCTTCTTACAGATTTCGGTGTTATCATTTCCACCTCTACCCCCCACCCCTAATTGTAAGAACCAAATTACAATTCAAATCCCTATAATCTGGCATTCCATGCACATACCAAGCATATGGAAATTGACTGTCGGTTTATCATTATCTTGCTGGAATTCTCTTACTTTCTCAAACTTTCTCAACTCTCATTGTCATTGACACTGCAGCTTGCTAACTTCTTCATGAAGGACATGCATAAGATTTTCCCTTTCCTACTTGATAAACCCTCCATCTATGACCCACCCTGAGTTTAAGAAGGTATCAAATAAAACAAGCATGTACACCACCATTGTTGCACATAGCCTTCATTTGCACTAGTTTTCATGTATTTTGTGCTTTGACCTAATGAAAGCAGCCATATTTCACCGGGCTTGTGTCTTGATATCTACAGCTATAGGTCAGATCCAAGAACGAAAATGATGAACAACTCTCCCAACCAACTCAAGTGCAAGTGAATAGAGACTATAACAGTTAATTCATGGACTCGCACCAACAAAATGTAGCATTTAGAACATGTTCCAATCAGAGAGAAACTCTATCTTAAAATAAGGATATCCTTATTTCGATACCTCAGTCAATGAGTTTTTGTTTGAATAGTGTTAATTCTAAATCCCTCTTGTCGATTATTTATGAATTTTTTAAATCAAGTAGATTGCTATTTTATTAAAAAAATTAATAGTACTACCTGCAACAGCCGTAAGTATCTGAAGCCTACAAAGTTAGAAAAGCAAAAACACAAACTTGAAAAAGGACCTTTAAACCTTTGTGGTAGAACTATATCCTACATGACGCAAAAATATATTTCAGAGGTAAAGGAAGAGAAACACAAAAGAAGGAAAAGAGTTCCTCAGAAGCCAGAACAAAAACAAGAAAAACGTACAAAAATGACCAAAGGAAAACTAGAGAGAACCCCAAATTTTTATAGGAAATCTTCTGATAAGTAAGGTATCATTAGAAAGCACCAAGGGGCAAAATTTCACACACAACTCCTTGAAACTACATGGAAATCCATTGCCACAAGAATATGCATCCTACATGGTGGATATGGGGAGCAACGAAAGAAGGGGGGGGGGGGGGGGGGGGGGGAGAGAGAGAGAGAGGACAACAAACGGGAGCTGATCAAATTAAACTTAGCCAACAATTCAGATTCACAATGAAATGGATAATTATAATTTTATGCATCAAATATTTCTCTAAAAATTATAAAATTCGAAATAGGAAACTACTTCATATAGCATGTTTTGGAAAAATTTGTAAATGCAATGTACCTGAATATTAGGAGCCAATAAACTTGGCTGATCAGTAAAAAAGATCACCATTCTTCCTATCTCTTGCCTTAATAATATTCTCCTTTCGCGGTGTATGGCATCACAGGATACTAATGCTTGTTCATGCACTTCACTGTACTCATCATCCACAACCATATAACACTCAGCAGTCATTGTTCCAAAAACATCACAAGGAATGGCAGACTGGTCTTATGTATATGATAAAATTTTGTAACAAGAATTACAGAAATTTTTCAGATGGCACAAACAGGTGAAATAGCGAACAGAAATAATAATAATAATAAATAATAACAAAAGTAAAAGTAACTTATCCATCACTAATATAAGTGGTGCATTGAATCAATTCAAAACCAGTAGAATAGACCAGAATCAATTATAGAAACATCAGCAGAGATATCATCACTAATATAAATGGTGACTTCAAGAAATTACAGTCCCTGCTGAGGCATTATGGATAAATGAGGAAGGACAACTGCAAGTATCTGTCTTTGAAACTCTTGGATTAAAAGACATGTTTGAATGAGTACAATTCAGGATTATGTTGGGCTTGCCATCCCTGAATAGCAATTACATTGAAGAAGCAACTGCCTTTCTAGGGACTCAACGATGGCCTCTCCTAGTGTTTACCATCTTATGAGGATACCTTCCCAATGAAGTTGCCAAAATGTGGGTGCAAGGGTTTGAAGGTGGGGGAGAGATAACACTCACAAGATGACAAATAGGATCTACAGGAAGTTGTGGATGTTAGGGTTTGTGCCCTA